>JAOYSI010028288.1:7022-32011 GCA_025775065.1 Hiodon alosoides
CTAAATCTGTCTATGCAGACGATTATGTCATGCAACACAGGCTTTTTAAGAGTGACGAGAATGCAGCCTTTGCCTGCGTTCTAATTCTAATTATACTGATATTAGAAAACCTTGCTTCATAGAATGATTCATTGAATGACAAAGCATTTTTTCTCTTTTCTGCTTTCCGCTTCACTCCGCCAGTGGGTTCACCTTCATAGGCAACCAACGTAGCATCTGTTTTTTTGTTTTCTCGTTATGGCACTCCTATAGCCCAGGGTTCTTACTTCCTTTACCCTCAGCTGCATCTCCTATCCAAAAATGCACAGCAAGCTGTGCCGATGACCTCGATTCACGGCGCCCTCTCTCTTTATTCATAAGGAATTGAGCAACACGTTCTCCTCGAAGAGGGCCGACAAACCGAGCCTATATAGAGGCTTTATAGGCTTGGATGGTCAAAAACAATGACTTCCAGTTCATAGGACAGAGCCAGATATTCACTCACTATTCACGTCGATATAGATATACAGCCACGGTGCTCTGTGGCCCCAATCCTGTAGGGTGAGTAGGTCGTTTGTCTATAAAGACTGGGGACACCTGTTATTAATGAAACGAAGAAAGATACTTATCCAGTTCCCATAAGCCAGTGCTGGCCTTTGGGGTCTCAGTTGTTTCAAATCCTGCACAACCACCTGGAAAGATGTCCAGCAGACCATTATAAAATGCTCCAACAGCCAGGGGGACTTTTTGTAGAATATCCTGAGGGCAGTTTGTGAGAGAGTGTGTTTGTGTGTATGCTGTATCACTGTAGATGGCCTTTGTGTCTGCATGTGAACTGGCCAGAGAGAGAGAGAGAAGGATACGTATCTAAAGAGCCCTTCACGTGTGTCACTGTGAATGTGTTCTGAGGTCTTTCTTTGCGCCTGTGTCACGGCTCACACGCCAGCCTGCCCTCTCTCACCCTTATCCCGTCTGCACAATGTCACACTAATGGAGGCAGAACAGGAGGGAGGACAGACAGAGAACCTCTGCTCGCCCCTCGTGATGGTTAAATGGCTGCTGCGGTATGCCTGGAATGTATAGTGTGCATTAGGGTGTGCGTGCGTGTGTGCCTACCTACTGAAGGAATGGTCTAATTAAACCACAGGCGGACCACAAATCATTTCCAAACTCCAGGTAACTGGCCCAGCAATGGCGAGGCCTAGAAACGAGACAGAGGCAGGGCAACTGAATGGAGTGGTGAAATTTTACAGTGTAATTGGACTTGCGCACCTTCACGCACACCAGCACCTTGTGTGTGCTGGAACCAGTGGAGCCACCCACGGTGGTGGTTCTCACGCCACGGTTCTGCTGTTCACATCATAATGAGTATCAGAAATAATAACTGAATGCTCAGACCGGCAGCAGTAGTTCAGGTTTAAATAAAGACTCTGTGCACTCAACTGCTTAAAGCATTTAGAAAACACCCCCATAATGGATGGTTGCTAAGGTTCACCGATGTTTATTTTTCATGTTTTGACTACAGCTAATGACAACGGTAAGAAGGCACAGCTAGGAAATCATGGTCACTATTGCCTTTTTTCAGCGAGTACAGAATAAGCAAATGGCCAGCCTGCACTGACTAACAAACAGCAATAACTCCTGAAACAGCCAGTTTGGGCTTTGTATCATGTGGAGAGGTAATCATGAGTTTAAATGGTAACTCTATTCTCTTCGGCCCTGATCCCAGCAAAAAACACTTTATTATCATTGTACAATATAACAGGAAACTTTTTTTAAATCACTGAGAGTAGTAATCCTGTGACTGTGACCTATGTAACTGCATTTTGTAGTGACCATGCAAACATACTCTCGCAACTTAAAGAACTAAAATAAAATTGAAACAAAATGTTTAAAAAAAGCTTCAGGTTCAATATACAGCTTATATACAGCAATTCCACGGTCAGGAATTTAAAATGTTTCATATCGATGCTAAATTGTTTGTTCTTTTTTTATTTTTTATTTTTTAGGATTTCTACGCTTAAGGACAGATTATTGAGTTTGATTTTTGTGTACAATTTTTCAAGGAAAACGCTTTAATTACAGTGGTCAAGAGAATTTAAGGAAGCTGATATTTATTTTAGTTTGAGCCTTCTGTGATTGTACAGGTTAATAATGAATTAAGATCAAATGAAATGTGAGTAACGTATTAAGGCATATCAATGTGCAAAACTTCCATTTGATTAGGGTTGTGTATGTCACTTACGAATCATAATCAGGACATAACATGAGAAAACTATTAAACATGGTATTTTAACCAGCATTAAGAGTGAGTGAATGATGCTCGGGTATAGTTTTTTTTACAAAATGTAGGCCTTTGTCATGTCATTTCACTGACCTTTGTCATGACAGACTGAAAATTCCTCTGAATGCCCCACTACAGGTTGCAGAATACAATGCACCTGTTAAACCTTTTATAAATGGGACCCCAAAACACAGTCCAGAACTTAATCATTGACAACATACCGCACATTGAAAGCCGAGTAAAAGCTCTTTACTGGAGCACAAAGGATTTTTTGATATAGCAACTCATTGAGTTAGCTGACCGTTACTTGTTATTATGTCTTCAGCTCTGTTACACAGCAATAACAGACCATTGCAAGCTAAAATATAATCTAGACCTCTAAATAAATATATTTTTTTTTTTTACCACAGCTACTGTACTGTTTGTAGAGTTATTTAAATGATAGATCCTATCCCATGACAGAGGAATGTGGTGTGTATGACAGAATGATGAGAAGCAGGGAGCCTTTACCTTTAACGAGCAATGGCGATGTTACGGATACGACGGAGGTTTGGAATGGATATGGTAATGATGCAATGCAATGGATATGATAGTGCTGTAATGTAATGGGAATGACAGCGATGTAAAGTTATGGATCTGACAGTGTTGTAATGGATATTATCCATTTAGTTATGTGAGGAGACACCTTCCACAGGTGACACACTATGAGATGGGCTGTCCTGCACCACACACAGGGAACATAGTGGTGGCCACTCTGGGAAGTTAGCATTTCTAGAATAATCATCATCGAACCACACAGGAGTAATGTCAGCTTTCCCACAGAAAGAGCAGATAGCTCAAAAACCCTGCTTATCTCAGTTAGAATCCATCTTGAAACTGGCCTTTTGGCAACTAAATCCAACTGGATCATCAGATGGACTTCAGATTGTCAAACAAGAGTACCAGGCCTAAACGCCACGAGTGAATCTGAACCTGCAAAGGCCCAAAGGCAGTTCTGTAGATGTTTGGGGAGTTTATGTTCCCGTGCTTTCCTTTTAAGAGTAAGGGAAAACCATTCATCATAACTCATGAGGGGCCGACAAGCATGACCCGTTACACAGAACGAAGGCAACAGTGGCAATCATTGTGCAGGCATAGAGCTGGTTTCCTAAATGCAATTTTATATACTTCCTTGGCTCCAGTGTTTCTGTGATCAGCACTTGTCGCTCAGGAAACTTTCAGTGTCTCACAGGCTAGCATGTCTCCACACAGTGTCTGTAAGAAACAGGACCATGGCTGATATGGTCCGAAACAGATGTGTTAGAACTTCCACCCTCTCTCATTTTGTATTTGTGACTGAACATAATGATTTATTGTGGATGGCATTATTGGCAATCATGCTTTTTCCAATGTTGCAAAACCCTGGTATTCAGATGCTCAGGGTAGCTCAGCTGGGATGTATCAAACTCTCTCCCTCATTCCATCCCTGCTTCACTCTTTACAAAACACATCATTTATCTTTTTGAACATGCATTCCTTCCTTAACCCCCCTGTACCTCCCTCCGGACCCCCGCATCTTTTAACCTGGGCTTTCTCACATCATCTCTAACACGCCCCACACTGTCTGTCCTTCTTCTATTTTAATTCCCCTTCCCCAGTTTAATTGACATTTTCATGGCTTTACCTTGTGTACGGCTGTTCTGTGTCTTTGTTCCCTGCTCTCCTCACATGCACACTATCGATCTCACCTCCTCTTCCTCATTCATCTTTCTGTCTCTCCCACCAACTCCTCGCGGGTGTGTTTACAAACAATGAGGAGCCTTTCAGGAAACACACATAATCTGTCTGCCTGTGTGTGTGTGTGTGTGTGTGTGTGTGTGTGTGTGTGTGTGTGTGTGTGTAAAATGGCCCTTATACACAGACATAGATGTGCCATGCGATGTATAATATCCACTAAAAAGCCCGACGGCGAACTCCACTTCACATGGAAATGCTTAAAAATAAATAAATAAATAAATAAATACAGTTGGAAAAGTTACTACACATTTCACACATTAACGCCTTTTCATCATAACAATGCAAACACCAGAACGAAGAATGGAACTGGAAGCCTCGGTAGCCTCCCCACAGAACTCACTATGATTACCACGTTACCTGTAATTAATTCAATTACCTAATTTACTTTTACTGGCTCAATGGCAACTAACGCTACATTAATTATTAGATTTATTTTATTAGTAAAATGAAGCTCTTAAGTCGACAGCAAAGCAAATTTATAAGTGCTACATAAATTAAATATAACCCAAATATGAGGTAAATTTTTAAATTCTTGTTTTACAGGTAGTCGCCTACAAAAAAAAATCTTTACAAACAATCCTATAACGTCGGTCTACTGTTCCAATAAACAGGTTTCTTTAGCCACTTTTCTGTGTAAGGTAACGATGGCTCGAGCGATGGATGTTAAAGTCAGGTGTAGATATTAAAGTCAGGTGCTGACCAAACAAAATAATCACAACAAAAAAATATGTCACACATAAGTCGTATTCTTACCTTCAAAAAATCTTTGTAAGGCTTCCGTTTCATCAACCACGTCCATCCTAGCGGGTGCCTCTTGAAAAAGCCATTAACGTCCCTGTGTAGAGAGTTTACCCAACACACATCCCGAGGAAAGTTTCCCAAATGTCCTCACTATTTCTTTGTTTTTCACCCAGGACCTTCTCTCACCTGAAGCAACCTCACTGTAACGGGATCTGTCCGAAGCGCTGTCCCCTTTCTCCAGTAGGGAAACGGCTGTCTACGCACACTGTCCTCTGGAAGTTGGGAGTTTCCCTTTGTCCTTTAGTCCCGCTTTCACGTCAGTGCTTGAACATTCTACCGTGTATGTCTGAGTCTCTAAATTACAAATAGACGATCCCTAGGTACACAAGGACGGGAATATAATTACAAACCATAGGGCTTTTACTGGGTCTAGCGAGTGTCGCCAGGTAAAGCTTTACAGTAGATTTTCACGCATTTCATTGAAATCTCTTTCGTACTTCTGCGCCTTCGAGTCTCCTAACTTTGGGTGAACGAATGGAAATATTAAAGTACACCGTGTGTGTGTGTGTACAACTTGCAAGAGAGTAACGGCGACAGGTGTCTTATCATATTTTCAAACTTCGAACCGCGATAATCGTCCTGCTCCAAATGTCACTGTACGCGGGCCCGACACAAATACCCTAGTTAAAACACTTAATCAGGTAAATATTCTCCATTTGTGCCGAGTAAAGTATTCGGCACAGTGTAATCGAGCTTCACGATTTATGGTTTATTTCTTATTCTCATTCATTGCTTAGGTGACGCTTTCGTAGGAGAGCTGTATTGTAAAATCCTATTAAATAAAATATGCTTTGTTTTATGATACACTGTACTTTCGGATTCAGTTTATGTAATTGTAATATAATTTTAATACAAATTATAAGAATGTATTATATTATAATTTGTATTATTATGAATAAAACTGTATTATGATTGTGTTATATTTAATACAAAAACCGATCTATATACTATAATACAAAATGCCACTAATCACCACGTAACTGAAGAAAAATGCTTGCCCGGTCGTGCCTGGTAAATCGACTGAATGCCATCCCCAACTTTGACCAAAGCACGACAATGGGACAGGTATGACAACGCATATTGTTTAACAAATAGTAAGCAACCTCATATTTTGTGACATAACTGAGTCGAAATAATTTTAATACAAAACCAATAAATATAGTTTAGTCCAACCTCAAGCAAAATATCTACTTTTAGTGGAATAACTCTAAGACATCAAGCTACATTGTAAAAAAAAAAAAAAAGGTGAAAGTGAATTATATGATGGCCATATACAATTTAAGGTATTTTTAAATTGGGTCTAAAGTGTCATCCTTGCTAACACAACATCATTTTTTGGCAGCAGTTGTGATAAGTGAAGTATTGACAAAGTAACAGGCCAGCTTGCTTGAATCAGCCGTGTGTGCCCCCACCCCCACCCCACACTGTGTGAGATGCTGTTTGGTTGTCTCCTCCCTCACAGCTGGATTCCCTCTCTTTCTGTCTTCGTTGCCTTTTTCCCCCGTTTGTCCTCAACAGCGTCTCTGTTGTTTTGTCCACACTGCTCAGATTGTTCCAGAGAACACAGGCCAGAGAGAAGGAGATAGAGACTGAGTGACAATGAAACAGGGAGGCCTGTTAAAGCAGTTAATTCTGCTCAGCCTGTGCGTGTGTGTGTGTGTGTATGTGTGGTGTGAGTGTGTGTGTGTGTGTGTGTGTGTGTACTCAAACATCCCCTTTTCATTTTTAATACAAGACAAGACCTCCAAGTAGACGATTCAATATCACATAAGTTTAACCTAGAATGGCACCAACATATCATATTAAAATCGTATTTTAATGACTAGTCAGATTTTGAGTAGGGTGTACTGACCTGACAAGACAAAATAAGGAAACAAATAGACCAGTGTGCATGAAGAAGACAGAATACAGGCAATCGTCATTTTAGGAAGTTCCATGATAAACTGGGTAACATCGAAAACACAGGTTCAACTCACTAGCCTGGACGAACAGCGAGGCTGGATAATGGGGATTCTCAAGAGTTAAAAGTAACAAATGCGTCCAACATTCAGCCGTTCCAGGAGATTAAACACTGCCACAGTTTCTTAGCACAATCAGACGTGGGCAGCGCTTATATCTCCCAGTTCTTGGGGCAGCTCTCTAATACATTTTTATTAATCTTATATAGTGCATAAGCGTACAACAGTTGCACTTGTATAAATGTATTTATTTCGTAACGGTATATTACACCATTGCTTGTTTAATGCAGCCCAGAATCTCATAATGGGATACAATACATTCAGTTGTGAGTGGTTCTGTTATGCTTATGTATGTGAGAGACCTTATGCAGAGATAAGTGTGTTCGTATATATAACTCTACGATTGTGTGCTAGTGTTTATCAGTAGGCTCACAGTCCTTAACACTGTGGCTTTCTACGTTTCACAGTGACAATAGTGATATTGTTCTAATTTCCTCACAGGACGCCTTCACATCCACCTTTGGAAGAATTCATCAAACCACCCCATGGCCCCTCTCTATCTATCAGGTGTGTTCCCCAACATCTTCCAGAGAGTTTGGTCTAAAACCACATTCCACAAGCTCTAAGAAATGTAGAGGTGGTATACAAGAGCGTGCAAACATGAGTCCGCATACTGGGTACCTAGTGTCTTGCTGCGGGGAAGTACGCTCATCAATCAGTTTTACATTCAATCACTATCCCTATACGTTGGACTATATCCGTGGCTCTCAACCCTGGTCACCGAGGACCCGTGTGTGAAGGGTTAGTGAGAATATAAACATTTTTGCACAAGTTTGGAAAGTTTTAAAGCAGGCATAAAAAAAAAAGACCTTTCTTCTTGGTTAGTGATAAAATTGATTTTTGATACAGAATGTGATTTAGAAAAATGTCTTGTTCCCTTTCCAATACTTTTAGAAATACATGCTGAGTGGGTTATTTTCCTGAAGAACCCAGAAACATCTGAGCAGATATGGCAAATTCCGCAAGAGTGATTGGTGTCATGTGACTGAAATCTCAAAATGTCTGGCAGCTATGGCAGTTCCGTGTTTATTTTCTTCAGAGACTGAACTTTGAAAGGCTGAGCACTATCTAATGTATCTCCCCCTTTTTACACGTGTATAAAACTGCTTTGTGTATCGCGTGGACTTCATTTTGGGGGCTGTGACTTGACACTCTCGAGTCGGTCCGCATCAAGTCTCAGCGCATCAAACATTGTGTTTGTTGAAACTGCTCTCTCCTTGTTTGAGTATAATGGCTGAGAAGACCTTTCACAGGTCTGTAGGGTGCCTCAAGGACGTACTATCGACCGCCGGGCATGACTTCTGCATGGCCGGTCTTGAGCGGGAGCAAACCAAGCAGGCTTTGGTTGATCCCTTTCTGTCAGCACTGCTCCAAATTTCAGAGGTGTTACGGCTGCACATACGTAAGCGTGTGTCCGTACTGGTTATGTGCTGTGCGTTGTCCTCCCTTACCTTTCTCCCCTCCATCTCTCACTCAAACATTCAGGTTGATTCGCTTGTAATCTTCCCGTCATTCATCATTAGCATACCTGTTCCCGACCAATCAGTGCTGGTTTATGGCGACCTAGGTATTACAGTGGTTCAATTACTGTTGTCGCCTACATGTGGTATAGCGTTTTGGTTTTGTTCTTGTTGTTGGCTTTAAGCGGTATAGTGTTCTGGTTTGTTATTGTTGTTGCCTATTTGCAGTCTAGTTTTTTTTGTTTGGTTTTGGTTGTACACTATGGGACAAAGGGATATGTAGGCAGCCTATGGGTATACGCCGCATCACATAGCTGTACCGGTGTTAAACATATGAGGCTAGGGTCGGGTGCCACCCCATGTACGCTGGTAGTGAGTTTTTATGGTTTAGTATTTCAGAAAGGGAACTTCTACTACTTATTTTGCATTACCTCCTTTCGTACTTCACTTGAACTCCTGTGTCGTATAATATTGTATATATTAAATACTTCCTTCAGGTTGGTTAAATACTTCTAAATTCGTAACTTATTCAAACGAATGTAGTAACAGGAGGGAGCTGGTGGAGCAGGTTCATCGCCAGTCCCTAGTGTCCCTGGTGTCCCCGGCTTCTGTGACAGGTTCCATGAGTGGGAGTGCCCAAAAGAGGGACTGCTCCCCCTCTAGAACAGAGGGCGATCTTTGGGAGAGCTTCTTCCGTCTAGGTAGAGGAACAGGAAGCACACATTTTGTCCCCTGGTAAGGACAGGTAGGACAAAATGTGCACCCTTTTTGAGCCACAGAAAACAACCATTTCCACCAAGGAGAATTAGTGAGAGAAGCTTTAGCTCTCCAGCCTGGACTGGAACCTCCCAGCATCCCCTGTGCCGAGCCTACTTCTTCTAAATTAGAAGAGAATGAGAGCAGTTTGATGATGGCTGTATCCCTGGTGGCTCCAACAGGAGGAGACTCAATGTTCAAAGGCGACTGTGTCCGTCTTGCCTTCCCTGCTGAGCTCTTGTTGCTTATGCGTTCCGGCATGGATTCGGGATGGCTCAGATCAACATGTTTGCCTGCAGAAAGACAACGCATTACCCCCCTAGCTCTCCATAAATAAAGGTGTTGGGTGTCTGAGTACAGGTGCGCTCTCGTTATCTCCTCGTTATCTGTGTCCAGAGCTTGGTTACACACAGACCATCAAAGGGTACTCTCCGGCCTAACCCTGCCCTGTTACCCAAAATAATTTCATCATTCCATGTGAACCAGTCAGCTGAACTGGAGGCCTTCTGTCCCCAGCCTTTCCAGCCGGAAAGAGAGCTTCTCCTCCTCATGCTATGTCCAGTAAGAGTGCAGAACAGTTGTTCATCTGCAACCGGTCTGTTGCAGGACTCTGAGACTGTCCCAATGGCTCACCGAAATGGTTAAATTGGTGAATCAGCTCAGAAAGCTGCCTCCACCTAAGATTATCACTGGCCATTCCACAAGGGGCAGGCCACTTGTTGGCGGATGTCATGGCTGCAACGTAGTCCACCAGACTCTACTGGCTGAACGCTTAGGATGCACAACGCCCTGGATTTGGAATGAGTGCTGAGGTCGGCTTTTGGAGCCAAGCCCCCCCTCCACCAGCTGACTGGCGATTGCGATGCCTGGGCTGGACATACAAGTGAATGAAAGCTAAGGCATGCTCACACATTAGCGATGGTTACATATATTTTGCATCTTAACGGGAATGTTGGGCTATTACCGCGGTTCCCCCGAAATATAAATATTTACCACCAGTATTTGAGGTCGCTCTGGTGCGGCAGTGGCTCACTAAAAGTATTACACAAAACAGTCATGGTTGCCAGATTTGATGAATGCGCTCACATGACGCCAAGCACTTTTGTGAGATTTTTGATGTCTGCTCAGATACTTCTGGATTCTTGAGGAGAATAACGCATTAGTGATGACTAATATTTCCATTTCAGGGAACCACGGTTATAATAACCCAACGTTTAATGCAGTCCAATTACTAGTATCCGTTTGTGAAAAAGCAGCAGCAAACCTTAATAGTGGGGTAGTTCAGTTAACATCCAACAAGGCAGCAAAAACTACACACCATACCATACTTGTGACCCTTGTCCCATCATAACATTAGTTCTGATTTTCTTTACTACTCTGTAACCTCTATGGATTATTTTTTTTTATAGAATGGAAGAAAAAAAGAGAAATTCAGTTTTTTCCTGTACATTTTTTCTTTAAAATGGTCTTTGCTTTATTCCATTACAGGCAGGGCAGTTTGTGTAGGGTGGTGGGTAAAATACATTCTCATTCTCCAATAGGGGAGGTTGCAAACTAGTTAAACATGGAGGAATTTTTTTCTTACATACATTTTTTTGCGTAAAACATTTTTCCCCATATATATGTGTTTCTTCATACACATTCTCTCTCTCGCTCTCTCTCTCTCTCTCTATATATATATATATTTGTTAATTTTTAAATATATATTTGTGTGTGTTTCAATAACAATACAGATTTATAATGGACCATAATACCATAATGTAGTTTTTCAATATGATTTTCAATGGCCGCCTGTTTTCTAAACTGTAACTAGACCATCCTTACAGATATTACAGAAAACAGAAAGTGCTGTACACACTCCCTGTGAAAAAAATACCACAGTAACAGTAACCAGTGGTAAAAAGTGGTAAATACAAGCAGAGTTGCTCCCATCCGGGGGGTGAGGTATAAAGGGGGTGACCTTCCATGAACCCTTTCTCATTAAAAAAACTTAAAATCATAAAAGTATACATAATGGAATAAAAAATGGCAATAAAAACACTGATTATAAATAATGAGTCGTGAATAATGAAAAGGTTTTTACCCACTGTTATGAAGCTGCCACTCATTAGGTTTAGAAAATGAAATAGAGGAACCACATGCACTCAAGGTAATACATCAACATGATCCTCCTGGAAAGACATTCACTGTCTTCCATATCTAGTGTCTGGATCCTTTTCATCCTGCAGTCTCGACCTCCAGGAGCACCGCCTGGTGGGAGATGTTGGACATGCACAGACTCCTGCCATTTGACCTAATCCGCCATATGAGGTATCCAACCAACTGCAGTGTTACATTGATGTCATTTTAGTACTAGTACTAGAGCCAGCAGAACTAGCCTACAGTTATCTTAAATCTATGTACTATTCAATGTTTAGTAAATATCAACTGATCGGACTGATGTCCAGTAATCTCTCAGTCTAATTTTCATCTCTTAGTATGCATTTGCTGAAAACAACACACATGCACACACCCACACACAAACACACACAAATGATATCATATAAATATTTTATACATTTGGCAAGAGGTTTTGGCAAAACGGAAAGATATGTGTGCTTTGTTTGTGTGTGTGTGTGTGTGTGTGTGTGTGTGAGTGAGTGAGCCAGGTGTAATAAAAGTTTTTTTGGAAAGTACAGTTGATGTGGCAATAATTACAATCTTCTTCCACACATTTGTAAAGAAAAATACTGACTAAAATATAAACATAGGAAAACCAATCCTTGTAATTCGCAAACAAATATATTAAGTGTGTATTTCTGTTTGCTATCAATCTTGGAAATGCTTCATAAAGCTAGTCCTAAATCTAGACTTTACAAAACAACATGTTACCTCTCTAACCAAGCTTTCTTTTGCTTCTTGTTTCAATGTTCACCTGAGGAATGTGTAAACACTCTTTTTTTTACCTCATTCTTTATCCCTTTATCGGTCCTCTAACCCCTATTTTACATTCTATTCTCCACCTTCATGCTAATAATAGTATTACTTATATAAGGATGTTGCAAAGGTGAATGATGGCACCTAGTGGGCAAGTGCATGGGGTCATACTCCCAGACACACAGTTTAAAGAGCATTCCACTGCACAAACACTCCTGCCTCACATCTGGGTTTGTCCTGTCACCTCTGTAGTGCCTGTGTGTGTGATGGGGCTTGACCTAGGGCTGCGGGGCGGGGCTTCCAGAGTTGGTGCGAGACACACCTGGTTGACAGTGTCTCTCTCACAGCAACCGGGAAACCTACGGTGAGTGAGATGGGACAAAGTCGCTGACGAGGCAGCAGCAGCTCCACCTGCTCTTGGAGCCTCGACAGAGAGGGGGGAAAGGTACGTGGGGAAATGGGCCTGGTGCTGTCATCCCAGTGCCTGACGCAGAAGGAAGAGTGAGGCGTGGGTCAGACCAAGGACAACAGCCTGTTGTCTTAAGGGTACGCCCAGGTGGGGGTCAGACCACCGACGACAGCGTGTTGTCTCCAGGGTAGGCTGAGTTGGGTGGCTGCAGAGCAAGCGCGTCAGAGGGGGAGAGGTCGTTGAGCTCTCCAGAAGAGGACAGGGGGAAGGAGGGGGAGAGGGAAATGCCGGAGGACGGGTCCGTGGAGCCAGCAAAGGTGCGCGGAGGTTTAGGCACCAAGTTGGGTTCCTGGGTGGCACGTGCCAGCAGCTGTTGGTCCTCCCCGAGCTGCTCCTCCTTGCTGTATGAGCCCCGTCCGGACTCCGACTCGCCATCCGACAACTCCAGCAGGGGCGAGTCCGAGCCATCCAGCCTGAAGAGCGAGTCCAGGAACTGGGCAAACTCAAGCACAGCCTGGCTGGGCGTGCCATTTGGCAGCAGGGCTGGAGGGGTGGAGGGCCGGTGCTCTGTCCCTGCTGCTGATGGCGCTTCTCCACCTTTTCCCCTTTCCATATTCTCCTTGTTTTCCTGGCAAGTCCTATGATAGGGTGGCACGGGCGGGGAGCCAACAAAGCTGGTTGAGGTTGGCGACGAAGGACGGAGCCCACCATGGGACTGGGACTGACCTATAGCAGCCTGGGATGGAGGGACAGGGGAAAAGTAGGTGCTGTAGCGGGGAGTTGCAGGGGAAAGCCGGCGGGAGTCTGGAGGGGTGGAGCAAGGCCCGTATTCACCCAGCTCTGGGCACAGGCAGTCGGCGGCCAGCAGCTCAGTGCGAGAGCTGAGGGAAGGGTTCTCCTCGGGGATTGGGGTGTCAAGGGGGAAGAGCAGCCCCCCCAGGTTAGGGGAGCCCCGTAATGCGGCAGATGAGCGGCGGGAGTCAAGACTGTAGAGGGACTCTGCGTCTGACAGGCTCTCCATGACTGCCAGCGGGGCCCGGCGGTCACGTAGCTCCACTGCCAGGCGCTCCCGTGCCCCTCGGAGGACCACTGGCACCTGAGGAGGGGGGCACTCAGCGAAACCATCCAGGGAGATCTCGGAACGAGCACAGGAGCTGGGGACACAGTCACAAGGAGACAGTGGAGATTCAAGGTCGGGAACAGGTGGATACAAGTGACTATCACTACCTGAGCCTCGTCTGGGCTGCTCTGTTAGTGTGCTAGAGTAGAGAGTACAGGAGGTTTTGTCATTACCCTCAGGTGGACCTAACCATCGGACAGCGAGTTTGTAAGAGAAATGGGGAAACAAGGGCACCATTAGCATTCAAATGAACAGAAAATAAATGTTCACAAGTTTTTGGAATCTGCTCATGGAGAACAGCCCTGAGAAAGTGGCTGAACTGGTCGTCCTCGAAGAGATTGCCTAAGGATTCCTCTCGGTGGCTGAAATGCCATCAGTAACCTCCCTGTGGAGCCTATCAAAATGACTGAGGGACAACTGGCTGCCCAGGAGGAGACCAGAAGAGACTCGAAAAGCTCACCCCGACCCGTTGCTACCCGTGCCCCAACAGGTTTTCTACCTGACCTTTAGAGTAATACAAGATCGAGTTGAGTGGACCAAGACACTCACACGCAATTGCTTGTACCGACACCAAAAAATGGTGCTTCAGGCCGCTCATTGAAATCCAATGGCTGGCCACCGGGGCATGGATAAAGCTTTATTGTGCCCTTTACCCTTCATTGAGATCACTTTTCCCACATTGGCAGGCATCTCGTCGGCTCGTTGGACCCAGGCGCAATCGGGCATTCGTTTATTTAAGTCATCATGGACTATGCAACACGATACCTGCAGGCTATTCCTCTCCGCAATGGCGTAGTATTCACAAGGGTCGGCTTTCCAGATGACGGCTTTCCACTGATCTGGGCTACGCCTTTGTGTCACGCACACTTAAGGGTTTGTATAAAAGCACTACATCGATCCAAACTAGTGTTTATCATCCCCAAATCAATGGGCTGGTAGAGTGGTTCAATTGAACATAATAAATACGTTGTCAAAAATGCATACATGATGATAAACGAAACTGGGACAAAACGATCGATCCCCTGTTGGTGAGGTTCCCCAGGCCTCCACAGAACCCCCCAATTGTTGTATGGCTGACGGGCAAGGGGCATACTGGACATTAAAGAAGCCTGGGAGGAGAGTCCAAGCCTCAGTATAAATGCGGTCCAATATGTCATGGACATGCAAGCAAAGCTGCACACTGGGACAGTTAGCCTATGAGCACTTAAAAGAAGCCCAAGACTGGCAACAAGCACTGTACAACAGCTGTGCATGTTCGACCCGGGAGTCCCCATACTGTTTCCCACCTCCTCCTCCTAATTGCTGGTCACACATCATATAGAGGATGCAAATTATGAAGTCGCGGACAGGTCAGCGTGATAATGTGCCGATTACCAGAAAGTCAACGCTGAGTCGAAATGTGATGTTTTCCCAATGCCTCGAGTGGATGTCAATGTTGGATTTAACTCAAGACCACCGGCAGATTCTCCTGTCACCAACCTACTTTCTCCACACCAGTTGGTGACTTTGCCTTTCGGTCTACATGAGGCCCCTACCACCTTCCAACGGATCATAGACCGGCTGCCCCGCCCACACATCACCTACACCACCACTTATCTGGACATAATCATTTTCAGGCAAGATTAGGAGTCCAATCTGTGGGTCATTGCGGAAGGCAGCACTCACGGAAAAACCCAGGTAAATGATCAATTGGACAGAAGAAGATACAGTATCTGGAATTCCTGTTGGCAAGGGACAGATTCGGACACTTTTTGAAAAGTGTCTTTTTTGTCCCCCCCCAACGAACATGTGATTGTTTATGCCTAGATTAGGTTGCTCTGAGCATGTTTATGCTTATACTATGATGCTTTTAATGTGTATGTGTAAGTTGTGTGCATGTTTATTGATATGATGTTATCTCCTTTGCAGCTTTGCTAGTCTTTCTACCTTCTCACAGTATTTGTCATTAGGGCAAGGTAGCTCAGTTTCTTATTACACATTAACCCCTAAACTACGGCACTTGTGTACGTCACTCTGGTGAAGAGCGTTTGCTAAATGACTAAAATGTAAAATGTAATGTAATGGAGCACCTGGTGAACTACACCAGCCCGCAGCCAGAGAGGAACGGTTCAGCACCATCGAGGGCCAGTGCCTTGCGATCAATCCCAGCTCCTATCCCCAATTGCAATTACAATTCTGGAGCAGAATTAGAAGGTTAAAGGAAAATCCAAGAAGGTTAAAGCAGTTTGAGGTGGTAAACCCTGGTACCACCCGGGGACTAAGATTTTCCATTTCCTTGATTGCAGGGAAATTCTCAAAAGGCTGTAGGGCGGCAGGGGTTGCAGACACGAGTGGGTGAGTGAGAACGACGCAGGAAATTGGAGTGAGGAGAGGAAGGGCGGATGAAAGGAGAAACTGCTGACCTACTGGGAGAATCGCAGTGACCGAACTACGGTTTAATTTTTTCCTCTGCATTTAAATGCAAGTGCATTGTTTTTTTTGTGTCAAAATAAACATTGGACTGATAAACTGCAATGTCTGTTCTCTGCATGATCACTCTTGACCCGTGCACACATGGTGTGCTACACCTACATAAACAGACTTGAACAAATAATATCACAAAGCATGCACCTTGAAAGGTACAAGAACAGAAAAGACAAAAGCAGATCAAAGGCCCAGAAAGGAGACGGGTAAATCACCTTCCACACGGACAATTGCCGAGGGAAAGAGCGACATATACACTAATTGACACAAACAGACAGACGGACACAGAGACGCTGTAGGAACAGACAGATACAGACATGCTGTAGGAACATGCAGACACAGAGAAGCTGTAGTTTACAGACAGAAACAGACAGATACACAATTACATGTCCTGCTGAGCTAACCGGACACTGCTGTTCCTGCGGTGGTGAGGGGTGGGTGTTGGTTGCTCGGAGACCACAGGACCCAAAAATGCAGTGTCTGGGTTCAGGTCCACTTCAGTGGGGCTGACCATGATCTTTGCAGCCGACAGCAAGGCTGTCTTCCCCTTGTTGTAGTTCTCCAGTACCTGTCAGTCACAAAATCAGGACATTTCAGACAAAATAGTATAGGACAAAAGGGCAGAGAATGTAGCGGTAGTCAAGTAGTAGTAGTAAATTAAAAAGGGTGGATGATGTTGGCATAATCAAATAGGAGTAGTAAATGAAAGGGTGGATAACGTTAGCAGTCAAATAGTAGTAAAGGAAATAGTGGAGAATGATGGCGTAGTCAAATAGGAGAAGTACAGGGAAAAGGGAGGAGAATGTTGGGAAATTCAAATAGGCTTTCTAGTAAAAAAGAATGTTGATATAGTCGAATAGGAGGCGTGGAGGAAAAAGGGTGGAGAATGTTGGGATAGTGAAATAGGTGTAATACAGGATAAAGGGTGGAGAACGTTGGCATGGTCAAATAGGAGTAGTACATGAAAAATGTTAAGAAATAGAATCTAGGTGAAATGAAGCAAGAGGAACCAAACCGAGGAGGGAGAACCCAAGGGGAGTTTAAAAAGTGAGAAAAACCGCTGATAAGGATTCTCCCAAAGCTGACTGTGCCATACTAAATAAACTACCTCAAAATCAGATGTATACCTCTTAAATTTCAATAGGGGTTTGAGCTCACAATATTTCCAGTTCAACAGCTGAACTGACCTCTATTTTACTATTTCACTATTTTAATATATTCACATTGGCTTTGCTACTTTTCTGATGTATAATGAATCGAAGGCCCTGGGATTACTGCCCGGTCAAAACTAATGAATAAACAACTATAACCAAGTTAAAAAGTAAAAGTGAAAATTTGTACGAGTAAACATGGGGAACCGAATCGTGTGGTTCTTGACTGGGGTTAAACAGGAAGGAACGACGACTGAGGTCAGCCAATCAGAGATGTCCTGATGAATTGCCGGCATGAGTAAAAGATTTTGTCAATATTTATAAAGGGCATGACTGATTGGTTTAACACAACCATGTCTATCCACAGTAAGAAGGAACAGTACCACTTCCGATGCTCATTTTATTAATCATAGTCTCTTTTCTCCTCGAACCTGGAACCCGCTTGTTGCCACATACACGCTACTTCCTATCGATTGCGACCCAATCATTGGATTTCTCCTGAAAACTCAAATACATAATAATGGGCTTGCTCTTTTTCTTTTGAGGTGAACACGGTTTAAGTAGGTAGGACTCCAACCCACATTATCTCTGCAGAAAGTGGTAAGATCTTGGTATGGTCATAATCCCATAACAGATCCCCTAACACCGCAAAAAGCACTAATTACAATTGGACGGTGGCTGACAGCAGCTGGGGACACCTCAGTGCTGATATACTACCATCCAAGTCCCTTTCTTGCCATCTCAACTTTGGCTCTTGAACATCCTTTAAAAAGAGCCAAAGTGGAAGAAAGTGCAAGGGAAACAAGTGGCAATACGGGATGTGAAACGGGAAATGTCTCGTGTGCTTCACTTACTGGATATTTTTATCCTATGGTCTACCTGGAAATGGTTTCCGCAGACCAATCACTGAGCCAGAAACAGTGATGATGATGATGATGATGATGTCACTTTTTAAAATCATCACTTTGTGTGAATTGGACCTTACTTATATAGTACCCTGTGCACTTTGATGTATACCCCTGTAATACCCCCGTCTCCTGGCTACAGAGCGTGTTGATTGGAGCACCTTCTGAGACACTTTTACAAATATGCTAGCAGCATTTTTTTTAAAGAAGAGAACTACCATTGACTATTTCTTTAAACTTAAGTGGAATAGAATGCATTTTTGGGCGTATAGTAGATGGATGGTGCGAACAAGGCCGGAGAATCGGACCACAACCTGACACTCATGCTGCACTACAGGGAGTGCTAGCCAGACTATTGGACGGTACCACTGGGGTTTCATGCAGTGCCAAACTAAGGAATCCAAAACAGCCAGACAGACCTGGGGACAGGCCAGACATGGATGGCCCCCAGTTGAAATTACCGTTTGGTCAACAAGCTGTAGTCCGAGACAAGGTTTCCGAGAAGATACTTCTCTCAAATGACACTACTCTGACATCTAAATCTAAGGAAGCTCTAAGCTACTAAAAAGACAAACAAGACTAAATTAATTGAGTATCTCAAGAGAGAACGAACACAGAAAACCCCAGATACTGAACCAAAGGGCACAAGTGGTTTAGAGGTTAAATAAATGGACCTTCTAACCAGTAGCTTGCAGGTTAGCAACTCCAGAAGGCGAAATGCTGTTCAAGGCACTCAAATGGCCAAAGAAATCCCCTAACCCGATAAATGTGTAAACTGTAAAATTTAAAGTAAGTAAATGCCTCTCGGGAAGAGCACATCGACAAACTGTTTAAAACAATCATTACCATTTACAGAACGCAGAGTTCACGTTCATATGTGATGTCCAGTTGTAAACAACCACAGTGTGAGAAATATTTACTACTAAAGGGTTCACCACAATAGCCTCCCGTGGTTTAGAGACCTAGAGGAGTCTTTTAAATGTACAGCTAATTGGACAGCTATGCAATATGTATTGACTCTCACCGTGATTTCCCCCCCCCCCCCCATGCATGATGATAGCAGCCAGTCATCACTGTAATTGTTTAAAATGATAAAGGTGTTAGTTCCTAATGGAGTAAAGGACTTTTTCAAACTGACTAAGGGTGACAAACCGGCACGAACGAGACAGACACATTACACTGAAGACAAAACAAGCAATGCCACTGAAACAATGAGGATAAAAATCAAGACACAAATCGACGGATGGACACTGACTCAAGTAGAACAGTGGAGCAGCAGGCCAAAAACATCACACAGGAATGCTCAACACAGAACTACTGCACTTTTAATGAGTTTAAAAAGAAAAAGAAAGAAGAAAATTAGGAAAACAGAGTAATTCACGGCACAACAACTTAATAAGAACATGTAAGAAAATTAATCCATGCAATGAACACACAGAGCTAATAAAATATTTATTTTCGTGAAATGTTAATGCTGACAATATCTCTGAGTGGTATGAACTTTGAGAAACGTAGAGGACCACGTTTTAGTGATGTGGACGGAGAGGAATATAGAGGGCTCACGGCCAGATCTCAGGAGGTAACACTGAAATGTAGTAAAATTGCTGGACCAATATAAACAAGATATAACCAAGTAACAAAGCCCTGATTATGACACAGAGTAAAGCAAAATCCCATCTCACACCAACCATCACTGTTAGCCATGCTGAGGAATACTGAGGTTAGATCACACTGGTGAACCTAGTGTGACACAGTGTAACCAGAAGGTCTCCGAGTGAAGATTGAGTACACAGGATCCCAAAAGAACCAACTGGGTTTGCCTTTAAGTACACTTCTCTTAAGGTCATCTGTTACAGGCAATGAACAGATGTATGATCCTCATTAGTTTTGGATATTTTTCATAATTTATACATTTCATAATATTTTTTTATAATGATTACTCATCAGGTAAAACCAATGTCAGACCGAGGTTTGAACTTGGCAAATGTGCAAACAACCAGCCGTAAATAAAGTGTTTATGGTTAAAGTTTGCTCCTCCAGTTGGGGACAGAGAAACAGAAAAGTGGGCGCCATAAGGACCGTGTTATGAAAGGCGAGCACATCAGCAGCCTTCAGTAACCACAGGGTCGGCCTGCGTCCACTCTCTTTTAGCTCTTAGCCGTGTGACCCAGGAAGTTATTTGTAGGAAAGCCTACGTGTATCATGCCCAGGTGTACAACAGGTGACAGTTAGGGAGGTTTGTGTGAAACCCACAGGACCCAGAAACTAGACTATTTAAGGACTAAAGGGGTTCTTCGGGAAAGGGCAAGGAGAAGCTATCTCCAGCCGGTGAATATCCGTGATCCCTGGTGTGCTGTCAGAAACCACAAAGGTGGAGAAGAGAGAGGGGGTGGAGAGGAGAGAGGGTTAGATCAGCAGCCCCGTCAATCCCAGCACATCTAGAGAGAAAAGGGCTCCGTTAGTCCGTCTGCAGGGCAGGCAGAAGCCATAGAGTGGGGTTGTGATAGCGCGGACAAGGGGGAGATAGTTTTTGTGTGGTTAAGATGAAGTGGTTGGGTTGCCATCTGGCTCTCCTGACATCTGCTCTACTCTGGGAGCACTGGTTTCCAGCACCTGTGGAGACATACACCAGTACAGGTTACGGCACACTGGGACAGAGAAGAGAGACCTAACCAACTTATGGCAAAGGGAAAAAGAAAAATATACTGCCTTTTGGAATAAAATTACCCAAATAAAAATGCATTCTGCATTGCAAAATAAAAAGTCCCCTCTCCTTTCTGTGAGAAATTTGTAGTGTTTGCTGCAATGCATGTAGCCTCCTTCCATAACCTGTAGGAAAACCAGTGCACTTAATACACATTTGTGCATATAGGTTAATGTGTCACTTTAGGGTTGTACTGAAGTATGAATTTTATTATTGCTTTGGCAATAATTTGTATGGTTACATCAACAGCCATGTCAATTGAGCTCGAATTGAATTGAAGCTCATGCAGAATTCTGCAGAACCGCATTTAATAATGCATGTGGATCCATTCACAAAGGCTCAAACCTGCAACAAATTAGAATAAACCAAATTGTGAAACAAACCAGAAATGTATATTAGGAGACTTGGGAAACTGAAACCAAAACACAGAGCAGGCACTGTTGTTTTCTGGCCCTAAAAAGACAGCACACTGAAGCAGATTGTATCACTGACAGCGAAGAGCAAAAGACTCAGTGACCACACCCTAGAAATAGAGAGTCAGACAGTATCAGTATCAGCTGCCCGAGGAAGATGTCTGATGGATGAGGTGGGGACAGAGATGCTCTTTCTCCTATGTCTCCTATAAAACTTTGAAAACATAAACCACCCTTCCCAAATCTTTACCAAGTGACAGACCAAGATAAAATGCCAGTGCTGTTAAGGAAGGGCCAAACAGCCCACTGGCTGCCCAGTAGGTGACTGCATGTCTTAGCCAGAGGGATAGTGAGTGGCCAATTTGTAAAGACCAGGCAAAACAGCAAAGCATAAGATATTAGTACATTTTTTGTTTTTAAACCTTTGTTAAATCTTTTTATTTAACCCTTAACATCTATATTTGGGTGTATAATCACACACACACACACACACACACACACACACACACACTCTAATGGTACATATTGCTTGGGCAATACTCGGTTTATATGTGGTCATGCCAACAAAGCAGTCCTGAGTTGATTCCCTTCAGGCAATAAGCCTCAGGACCAGCTTTAACACCCACCAATAGCAAGTATGAAGCGTAAAACAAAGACAAACCTACTTTAAAAAAAGACAAAAGAAAAAACCTTTAAAGCATGGTTTAAATACAGGTCGAACATAACAATCCAGGAAAAAAAGAAGAAGAAATGTTTAATACATCAATTTGAACCAATATAAACACACTGTGTGTACCACAATAACCATCAAAGGTAAATTATTCAACCAGCTTAAATTATTCAGCCTGGTTCTACACACAGGATAGTGTAGACAAATCTGAGCCCAACAACTACAGAGGCATCAGAGTCAGAAGTAACCTGGGGAAGTTATTCTGCAGTTTCATAAAAGCCCAGTTGCTGGCCTTCCTTCCTGTTCTGATTGGTCAGATTGGATCCACCACACTACGGAACGCATGTACAACCTACGCGTCCTCATTGATCAGGTAGGGGGAGATCTCAGGAAATGGATATATAATAAAGTGATAATCTACCGCTCTAGAACACACACAAAAATATGGCTACCTTGGACTCATTAATCAGAGAGCTCTGGCCAGGCATCGAACACCGCAACCTAATTGACCTACTTTGCATACTATTCACAAATACCGTAGATTGATTAGCATATGAAGCCAATGCTTTCAAAGTAACACATTCTTTTTGATAACTTCTAAAGCGCATCTGAAGGACATACGTGAAAGTAGCATGTAAATTTAAGGGATTGTGAGGCTAATTTGTTCTTTGTCAGAAGAACCTAGGTACCAAGTTATGTGACTAAGACAAATGGTTCTAAGCTTTCAGTTTTAAATTTCAGTCGTTTGCTTTTGTGCCACCATACTGCCAATTGACACGATACTGATGTGGCAGAAAAACTTACCATGATCCTGCCAAGTTCGGCGAGTTTTGGAGAAACTTTCTGGGTTTTATAGACGTTTTTGTCAAAACAGCGTAATTAAATAAATAAATAGCGAATACAATAGGGTTTCTATGCACTATTAAATTACAAAATTCACTTTCCACTGGAAACGTCCTACTGGGGGAGGGACCAGCCCAGTACGTGACCACGTATTCCTGAGGGAACCACACAGAGCACCTACACAGCGTGGTACTGTTGTTCACAGTTCATCTGCTATTAATATAAACCTTAAAGGTACGAGCTGTTAACGTGACTTTCTAGGATGTCCGCCAATCTCCTGCAGCTGGATTTCCCCGGCAGTCTGAACTCAGTGACCTTGTCACAGGGCAGGAAGACATGACAGAGAAACAGAGGAAATCCTGACAGCCACAGTGAGTTAACCCTAAACCATAAATCACTCACGATGAGATCCTTACAATAGTACAATATTTTCAAAAACAAAATACGTTTTTTGCCTGTTTTTAAACCATAGGAAAGTGATACATTTCACTGGCAAGAAAAACACATTCTTACACAATACTCCTTTGATTTGACAAGCGTGGTTCAGCAGTATTGTCAGAGTTCACACACACAAACAAACACACACCTTGTTCAGTCCCTCCATCACCATGTGGGGCAGGTGCTCGTTTAGCATGGCAGGGGAGATGATGACCTCGTCAAAGGATTTATTGTCACCCCACAGGGCGGAGTAGGTCGGATCCTCCTGGCCACAGCTGCAGATGAGAGAGCGGAGCATCTGACAACACGCTTTGCATGGGAGCACTGCGTGTTGCTATGGCAGCAGTGTGGTCCAGTGTTACAGCACTGTGTCATACTGTTCTATCCCACTTCTCTGTCCCTCCCCTCACACATCCTCTCACCATCTCTCTGGAGGGTGGTTGTGAACCACATGGATCACTTTTCCAGGGAGGTAAAGTGGGGTAGATGCAGACAGAGCAATACTGAGGTCACTTGGGTGCACTAGCAGGCCCGTCCCTGGGGGGGGCACTGTCTGTGGCTGGGGGGCCTCGTCCGTGGGCAGCTCAGATTTGGGGATACACCTAGTGCCCCCCATAATGATCCGCCACTGGAGAAGAGAGAACAAAAGGAGAGTGGGTAAAAATCGGACCACTGGTGTTAAATTCTGTGACTTTGTTTGACTCAATAGCCTATGAATGGAGTCAGAGAGAGGCATTACCTGCATGCTTTTAAACAGTTTTCCACAGCTGAAACAGCAGCATAAAATGAAAATCCACAAGTACTTGATGGCTAACATGGAAAACATGGAAGCTATTTAGTTGACTCAGAAATAACAAGCTAACTTTGGTGTAAACTTGTGCTTATAATTTAATATTAAACAATAATAGTGAACTTCATAAGTGTGACCTAGCACAAACATTTGGTAATAATTGAAGAAATACACCACATGGGAGCAACTCAAATTAGGAAGGACTTGAGGGCTGAAAAATGCGTGACATCAGTTAAACTTCTGTGTAAACCACACAGAACTCCACCCCGGGACTGGGATAAGACCTTCACCCCTACAATTTTGGCACTCTTCATAAAGAGACGTTGTGTAAAAGAAAATAGGGACACTGCAATGTAACGAAGGTGATCCATTCAGGACTAAAAAACATGACAAATGATTGTTTATCAACATTAGTGTTAATTAATTAATTAATTAATTTAATTTAATTTAATTGAGCCATTAAAATACTATAGTGCTGAAGACAACTTAAGATGGGAAGAGAAAAATTATTAAGCTTGTATTGTAATACTTTCATAACTGCACAACAATTTCACATACACGGATCAGCCATAACATTAGCTTTGTTGCAGGGAGTGTTATCCTGCTGAAAGAGGCCAATGCCATCAGGGAATACCGTTGCCATGAAAGGGTGTACATGGCCTGCAAAAATGCTTAGGTAGGAGGTACGTGTCAAAGTAACATCCACATGAATGGCAGGACCCAAGTTTTCCCAGCAGAACATCGCCCAAAGCACCACACTGCCTCCGCCGGCTTGCCTTCTTCCCATAGTGCATCCTGGTGCCATGTGTTCTCCAGGTAAGCGACGCACCCGGCCATCCACGTGAGGGAAAAGAAACCGTGATTCATCAGACCAGGCCACCTTCTTCCATTGCTCCATGGTCCGGTTCTGATGCTCACGTGCCCATCGTAGGCGCTTTCGGTAGTGGCCAGGGGGTCAGCATGGGTACCCTGACTGGTCTGTGGCTACGCAGCCCCATACGCAACAAACTGCGATTCACTGTGTGTTCTGACACCTTTCTATCAGAACCAGCATTAACTTTTTCAGTAATTTGAGCTACAGTAGCTCGTCTGT
>JAOYSI010028299.1:0-28934 GCA_025775065.1 Hiodon alosoides
TATATATATATATATATATATATATATAATTGTCAGAAATATAAGTAAAATATTTAAGTAGAGGAAAGAAGACTGTGTCAACCTTATGCAATGCTAAGTAAACTAAATAAAAAGAAAGGACTGTGACCAGACAGCAATCTGACCAAATTCGTAACCATATGAGAGAACAATAGCACACCATCCTTCCTAGCTTCCAGTGCTATAAGCTAGGTTATATGCTAGGAAGTTCTTTGTCTCCTGAGGAAGTGCTCTATTTCCTTCCATTTCCTGCATTAGCAGTCACATGACTCAATGTCTGTCTCACAAAGCCTGCTTGTTCAGCAGCGAGTTTTCCTCATAACCATTTAAATAACAACATAAAATATGGCACTAGTAAACACTATCAAAATTAGACCATGAAATTGGATGTGAAATAAATCCATGTCAGGATTAACTTTGCAGCAACTTAAAGTCAATTCCTGTTCACCCCCTTGATACTTCCATAGATTTTTGATACAGCACTACAAAAAATTTGTTTAAAAAAAAAAAAAACACTCTTGATTAATGTAATCCTTCATCAAACAGAATACTTATCCCAACGGAAAGAAATGATGATGTTGTGATTTTTTTTTTTTTTGACGTATCAAAAAACGTGAATACAAACTTCGGACAGTCAAGAAGTACAAGTGGTGGTCTCCTCAAGATTAAAGTAAGGCGGTCATGGTTTTATGGAGGGCAGAGGTAGGAACAAGAAGAAATGGTGGCTCTGTCCTGTGGCTGTATGGGTAGGTGACTGCAACATACAGACAACATACAAAGCGAGTAAGTCACATATTTATTTGAATTTGAGCCCATGTAACCAAAGTATCTACACCCTACTTCCCTCCAGGAGAGGGGCTGTACTACCCTTCTGTACTGTTTAATATGAAGCTCACCCCCGAATTGGCAGGCCCTCCGAACCCCTACCTGGAAAATATGTAGTACAAGGAGAGTTGCAAGAGTCGGGAAATATGAGACCTTTACTTACAAAGAATAAATGCGTTGAACAATACAGACAACTCGTCGGTCTTTGGGACATGTTTAATAATCGGGAATAACCGTTACTTTTGAAAAAAAAAAACTTTTAAACTCCAGAAACCGCAAGAATTTCAAGTGGACAAGGATAGAATCAAAGATAGAGTCAACAACGTAATAGGTAAAAAAAAAAAAAAAAAAAGTATTTTCAACGCGCTTACCTTAGACACCGCCTGGTTTACGCGGTAAAGCAAGACCATTAGAATCAAGGCGCGGTTCGCAACCCGCATTGTGGTAAAGGTGCTATAATATCCTATATTGCAAATGTACGTGGTGTACAAATGACACCGTGGAGATCGCTTGCCCTCTTTTAGAAGTCTTTTAGATTTTGTTTTTATCGGATCTTACAGCTTGCGTTTGCACTCATCCTTTCTGTTTCCCCAACACTCAGACTTTCTGTCCAAGGGCGCTTCTTCTTGTTCTTAGCCCACCCCTCGATGTAAGCATCGATGACCGCCTTACTTTAATCTTGAGAAGACCGCCGCTTTTACTTCTTTGCAGTCCGAGTCCTGTATTCAGGGTTTTGTGTAAATTTGATCATTTCGGTCGGTCGGGATAAATATTATGTTTGATCAAGCATTAAATTAAACAAGAGTGGGTTGTTGTTTTTTTTAACAAAAAGGGAAGTAATGCTGTATCAAACATCAAAAGTATATTATAGATTAGTAGATTTAGATTAAGATTATATTCATAGGCGGTTACTATCAATCAAAGGGGTGAACTGGAACTTAATCTAAGGTACAGCAAAGTAAATCCTGGCGAGCATTCATTTCACATCGTTTCATGGTCTACTTTAGATCAGACCAACTAATGCCATATTGTATGTTGTTATCTTGATGCATTGTTAATGCGGGGTTAATACACAATTCAAGGCGCAACTGAAATTAATTTTCCCCTTCGTTATGAGGACCATTTACTCTAACCATGTCAACATCTAAATGAGAACCTAAATGGGCAAAATGAAACGTGCGGCGTGGATGAACTGGACGTTTCAGATTGAACACATTGTTTTGCAAAATAATAGTTCACGTATTTATATTTGTTTTCTGCTACCGCCCTCACTCTCCTGTCGTTGGAAGGATCGGTAAACAGTAAGTGTTGAAGTATTTTGCGCAGTGATACGCTTTCATTCGCATTATGCATTCTGGTGCGAGTTGGTTGTTGTCGCATGCATTTTAATTCCATGCTTTTAAAATTACATGTGAAGTTTTGCATGTCATTTCTAATATAGAAGTGATTGACGGGGTGGGGCCGCATCATCTTTTGAAAAACTACTCATGCCATTTGCTCGAGTTAACGATTGTCCTCATAGCTATTTTTACGTAAAAGCAGGCACTAACAGGGTCTGCACTGGGATCCTGGGGAAACACACCTGCCTCAGTCTCTAGGGATTCTGCTTGAAGCGTTTCAACAAAAAAAACAGACGGGCAGTTGGTCGGTGGCAGCAAGGTAGAAGGAACCACAATTTAGCTACTGAAAGTAAAGATAGATTAATTAATCATTTCACTGCGTTAACTCAATGTTTGGAGAGTGGGATCCAATTGTAAATGTTGTTGTTTGGGAGTTTCTGTTAGTTTAAAACAACTAATGATTTTTTTCGTTACTGAATAAAAAGTGAAGGTTCGTTGATATTTTTTATGCTTGCGTAATTATTATAGCTTATATATTATATAAATTTTATTTAAAATAAATTATATACAAATACTCAATAAAATTAAATATGTTCTCCCCCATCTGCTTCATCAAATACATTCAATTGTCACTATCGTTAATGTTTACCAGTTTACCAGTGAAATGTTTTATTTTTTTTAAAGTTACCTTATAAATCATTGAAGCGTTATAATGGGCCATCAAAATAGTGTTAAGTAAAGTTTTGCCACTATTTTAGCTAGATATCGAATTATCCACAAAAACAGATGTATCTGGAGTAATTATTTTGATGCTATTTATATCTATTTAATGACAATAGAAAACATAGTTTTATATATTATCACTCATACTGACTATTATAAAATCAAAGAAAAATCTTCAGGGTCGTTCGGTCCACCTGTATCTGTACCTCACATGGACACATGGGAAACAACATTTAAGGCTGAATATAGTGGCTTGGAAATACTGCGAATGTTTTTCTCATTAGCTGTACACTTAGTACCAGTAGAGACCTTCCTTCCTGGAGAGATCTTGTTGGTTCCTCAGCCCTTAGACAAATGTGTATACAAACAGCTGTGGTTTTGACGCAAGACATCTTTAGCAAAACACCCTCATTGTGTGTTTCACAGGGAGAAGATGTCTGGCTAAGATAAGAAAACTAACTCCCATTCTCAGGAGTGAGATATCGCAGCTTTATTCCTGCCAGAAACCCATTTCAATACTACCCCAACATTATTGGATGCGTTTCTCGTCTTCCCCCTGTTTCGGAAGAATGGACTGAATTGGCTAATACGGAAGCATGTGCGCCCTAACTGTACCATTCCTGGTCGAGTTTATCAGCTGAGCTCCGCCCTTTTATTCATAGCCGGAGAGTTCTAACATCTGTCAAACCTCTCAGGGAAATCCTGTAAACAGTAGACAACCGGAAAAGGGGTGAAAAGCCAAACGTGCTGGTGAGCAGTTTCACAGATGTGTCACCGTCTCCCTATGGGCCAAACTTTCAGCTTCACACGCCCACTTGTGCCCACTTGATTAGTGGAGATTTTTTTTTTCGCAGGGTTTTAGTTATAGAAGCTTATTGGACATGCAAGCCAAGTCCAGTCACACACAGTTGCTGGCATTTGGTTTGTGGTATTAAGATTTTGTGATTGTGTATTTTATTTTGGGAGTCGTAGCAGTCTTGAGTAAGACACCTATTGCCTCCCGGGGACACCAGCGAAGGCAATGCAATGGGCCAGTTCTTCCACAGTAATATGTGTGTATACTTATCTTATTGTAGCCCCTCAGGTGCACTCCTCAAAAGAGACCCCTAGCAGGGGACTGGATTTCCCCAGCATAGAACCCAAATGATTTGATTCCTGTCTCTGTTGCAATCAAAATCCAGAATGGAAGGCTATGTGTATTTTTTTTTTTTTGTGAAGAGTTTGCTTTTTATAGTTTTTAATTGGTTTAGTGGATGCCCTTTGTCCTTATTCATTCAGAAGCTCGTCCTTTCACGGGTAATTTCAGGCATTAACGTAAACATGTCGCAAATATTTTTGATACTGTGTTATTCAAATTGAGTGTAATCTTTTAAACGCAGGAGTCCACCGTATGTGGAAAATAAAGAAGTTGAACCCTTTAAGAATTGACTCCTGCTTTATGGAGATAAGAGAATGAAAGGACCTAGTCATGAAACAAAAGGACCGTGGGCCCCTATAAGAGTCTCATTGTTCTCATTGTGCATGCAAAATATCTAGAATCAGTGTAATAACTGGAATTCCTTTGATTCCTGCTTTGCTGCTTTGTTGCTTTGCTGTCATACATCAACCAGCTTTTACAAAATAAGATGCACAACTGTGGGGTCTTTTTTAAATAAAAAGTACTGGACTACATTGTACAACATCAGACAAAGCTGAATGGCGATTTTAATTAAATGGTCACGTTAACACTTAAACAGTGGCTTGAAACCCTCTTCCCTTGGAAACTTTATTCCAGTAGAACGTCTAGTTAAATTCAGTTTAGTCTTTGCAATAATCAGTTTGTTTGTTCTCTCCTACATACAACAAACACAACTCTTTTTCCAATGTCACAGAGCAAACCAACAAACTCTAATGGAGTTCATGTCGTTGTCTATGTGTCTGCTCAGAGGTGCAGAAATACAATGTGCAGACGACATTTAAACATTTGCTGTTTAGATCGTAGAAAACACCATCTTGAGACAAGTGACACCTTGACAATGTGCATCTGGAAATGTATCTTGCCTTGGAGATGTCTCAGACAATGTCTGGAAACAAAGAAAATGTCATGGCACAGAAGTTTTTCGGTGTGTTCAGTTGGAGGGATGCGTGTTAAGGTCTAAGAGATATGTGTCTGATCTTCCAGGTTCTTGCCTAGACGGGTAGCTGGGGTGAGAAACGTCTCCACTCTTTTCCCTTTCCTCTCAACTGATCTTTGAGAGAATCAAACTACGGCCCAGTAATAACACCTGGGCCATAGGATTTTGTTGTGTCTTCCCTCCTATCTGGAGGGAAGGTGTGTGTACCTATCTACCTTAAGGTGTGTGTAGAGGTAACATTTCAGCCCAGCCCTTAGTCTGGTCCATTTCCTGTTTTTCCGAGCCTCGTCCCCCACACTCTCAAAGCCTGAGCGATGTGAGTGATCTGTTAATACGTAGAGTGACGAGAGCCTACCTCCCTGCTCTCTCGCTTTCCCATCCGAGTCCAGAGACATCCCAAAGCTTCCCTGCGCTGGGGGTCCTGCCACATTCACAAATTCAGTCAGGACGTTTGTGGCCTCCAGCAGCAGCGTCCCGTCAAGTGCAACAGCCCATTTAAGTAAACAAACAGCATTTTCAACTTGCAATAAAAACTTGAGTGATCATTCCACATCAGACCAACGGAACCACGCGGAGCCAAAGTGTTTACATTGTGGAGGGGCTGACAGTTTATGTTAATCCACAGTCTGCGTTCCTTGAAACCCGCTAGAATCCAGGCTTTAAATTTCAGAGCAAAATCAGGAGGAAATTAAGATATTTTGAACATGTTTATAGTTTCGGGGGTTGAGTCATACGGTATGACAAAACCATTATTTAGTCTGTGAAAATACGGCAAAGCAGATATGTAGTCTGATCGTTGAATAGGGTTTGGTAAGGTTTCCTTCGTGTGGGGGTTGTTTGGTTATTCACCAAAGATCTTAGTACTTGCTGATTACGGGGTAGTTCCCCGCTTGGAGCCGTCACGCCATCATCTAACTGCCTGGATATGTATGTAACGTCTCTCTGCGTAGATTGTAACTGCCTGGATAAGTTTGTATGGTCTCTCTGCGTAGATTGTAACTGCCTGGATAAGTTTGTAAGGTCTCTCTGCGTAGATTGTAACTGCCTGGATATGTATGTAACGTCTCTCTGCGTAGATTGTAACTGCCTGGATATGTATGTAACGTCTCTCTGCGTAGATTGACTGGAACCGATAGATCCACTTGTAGCTGCATGGCACTATAAACTGCATGCAGCGCTTACTACCGTTGGACGTTGGGTCAGTACCATTGGACCCTTCAGGCCTGGAGTTTTGAACCCCTAGTTTAGATTTTTTGAAAAACATTAAATTAATGAAAAGGCATGGTCTGTCTATTCATTTTTTTAAATAAGTCAATTTTCTGACTGGGTATGAACCATGACATTAGACTCACATGCCAGCAACTTTGAAAATACCAGGTTTTTTTTAAAGAGCTTTTCGTATCCACAGCAACCTGAAGCAAAACACGGCTCTATATTTTTTTGATACACCCAGGACAAACAAAAAACAAAAGATTTTTTGTTTATATCCTCAAATTTATATGTGTTCTATTTCAAATTCTAACTTGTCTTAAATGGGCTACTGTGGAAGGGAGATGTCTTTCACTGGATGCATTGAAGCCTGATGTCTTGTGTGGGGGGCTGTAGTTTTAAAGCACTTAAAGTGTTTAAACACACTGCCCCTTGTCTGTTTCCTGCACATGCTCCCTCTGGGACATCTATTTCCAATTATCAGAAATGTAAATCACAAGCTTCACCATATTTTGCAAATGACATCATCAGCTTCTCCAGTTTTTTTTTTTTTTTTTTTAAGGTTTTGAATGAAAAGATTCTTCTTAGATGTGTCTCACCCCATTATAAGGATCTGTGGATGTATTTAAAGGCAAGATGAACAAAAGGACACATTGTGCATTGGGAGACTGCTGTCTAAAGGGGCATTGGTTATCCCGAGCTTCATAGAGGGCCAACAAACTGCTCTGATCATCAAGATGAACGGTTTTCTGCTCATAATTATTTTTAGAACTTGCCTGAACCATTCATTAGAAATAAAATCCAGAGGAAAGTTTGTATGTTCCGTTAGTATGTGTGAAAGGGTTATGTGCTCCCCATCAGACAATGAAACACTTAGTGGGAGTTGTTTGTGTCTTTGGATTAGCTATTATGAGAGGAGGCGGGACTGTACCTTGTTTCTGTGGGAAATGGGCATTTTAAGTCCAGAGGGTGGTCAGACCTTAAAAAACAGTTGGCAAATGACTTTTATACCAGCTTCAGAGTGGTCATACCTAAGAAAATATATCAGGACCACAGCATTACTGCACATTTAACCAGTCTTACCTATCCCCTAATCTTTTCAAAAATCCTGATCCACTTGGCCAAATGTGTATATTCAGAACAATAATTTAACAAATGACAGAGCAACTCTAGCTAGACGGTTCAGTCTAGCTCCAGCATGCATCAGAGAGAGAGAAATTTAGAGAACCTGTCTGTGGATTAGAGGAAGCTAGTGTGTCTTTTTTTTCCCAGTAATCAGTGAAGCGAACCTTCTCAGCCACGCATTTAAACCCCCAAGTTACCAGCCTCGTTGCATATTTACAAAGATACGCGGTCCCCATGCCTCACCTCCTGCTTGTTTTCTTTAGGGGCCGAGGGGTCACGACTGGATGCTCTTTTCCCACATCTCAGTACCGTAGTCCTTCGAAATCTTCCCTGCGGAAATTCCCTTTAAGGAATGGTTTCATGCTGCCTACCTGGAAATTTCATATTCTTTAACTTTTCCATTCCAGCTCACCGTATTTTGAATTTCCCAAAGGGCACATTTTAATTCTCAATGGCTTTTTAATTATAGACAGCTTTATAATGACTGCCCATGTTCATGTGAAACACTGCATATATGGCACGTTGTGTACCGCCAGTTTCACAGTGGTTTGACTAAGAAAATGTCTTCTTACGTTCTTACATGCCCATTCCACCTAGTTGGCGAATAATGGCAGGGCTGCATCTGACACTCTGCTGGCAAGCGTGCAGATGACTAAGAAAGAGAACTGATGCTAGCTTTTACCTTATTAAGACAAGCTGTCGGCCAGGCGCTAGGTAAAGTTAATGGCACTACACCAACGCTGGCCTGCTTCTTAAGAGCAATGATTTTATCACCATGACTGATTTCTCAAGTTGTTTGTGGATCAAAAACCTACAGAGCTGGGTATCCAATCAAATTAAGGTTAGGACTCTCATCTACGCCGGTATCTTTGCTCTCATTATTCACAGTCTTGCCATCTTCTACGGTTTTGAGTGGTCCTCTGGTGAGGCCCAAGGCTCTTACTGCTCAGAAGATCTCAGTTCCTGCAGTGGAAAAGTACAGCTTCCACAGGTTTATAACAGTTGTAACGAATTCACATTATGGAATGTGGAATTCATGAGAATGACGTGAAAATGGTAGACGGAATTATCTGTTTGAGTATGGAGCAGGGTTTCCGTTGGAAACCACTGCAGACAAACCCTGCCGAAGCTTCGGCTCCTACCGGATCCATTAGAGGTGCTTACTGACATACAAAATTCAGCCCCTTGCTATTTAAACAGTTCATTCAATGAATATTTTTTAATACTGAGATGTATTTTGGCGATTGGTTCACTGAGTCAGCTGATTTAAGGGCTTGTCTGAAACAGAGAACATGTGCATAAACTGCTAGCATCCAGGATCAGGATTTAGGCACTCGTGCCACTCCCCTTAAGATTTTCTTGGGATTGCAATATTACGTGTGGAGGCCAGTTTCCTGGGAGAACGTCCCAAGACAAGAATCTGCCTGTGAGTTTCTCAACTCGTTTCCATTGTTTTTGAACGCATTCAGGATGGCAACATGGAGCAGACAAGGTCAAGATTACACAGCCCAGCGCTGTGCCCAGCGCAGTTCAGCAGCTGTAGGAAAAAGGATTCGGTATGAGCTCAACCCCTGGAGAAGGTGTTCAACTCACTATACCGTCTGGGAAAAACACGAAACAGCTCTTTACTGCGTTACGGCAGACCGATCCAACAAGTTGGGCCAAGATGCAGGGAAAGAAAACAGGGGGACAGAAAAAGCTGTGTTTATGTGAAGTTATTACAAAATCGACCTAGTCCCCAGTCACTCTAATCTTACCATCTCTTTCTGACCTAAATCTTCTGCCAAACCGGACATGGTTATTAAATAGCCCTTCCACGGTTCTGAGCTTGCATTAAACGGAGAAACCTTGAAAGAACCCAAGAGGCCTAGCTGTTTTAAATACACCAGATGGTTTCTCAGGAAACAAATCCATTTCTCAGGCAGATGAGTTCTTGCTGCTCGTGGAATAAAAAAAAGACTATCCCACACAGCTTTGGCTGTTGGTTCCCCTGCAGTTACGGAAAGCCTGGGAGAGTTCAGAACTCTCTCATTCTCTCTTTACTGTTGCCTTTTTTTTTTAACACTGCTGAAACGTATCTAAAATGAGGTTAAAGAAACAGACAGACGAGAGTTGTTTTCCCTAATACTCAGAAGAATAAATGTAAAGATTCCTTCACAGTGATTTTCTCTCGTCCCAGTGGGAACGCCGTGACTTGTTTCCTGTCTCAGGAATGACGAGGGGTAATAGCTGAGACACTTGAGTCAGGGCTGGGGGATTTCTGTAATCTGACCCGTGGCAACAGTGTTTTACTGAGAGAAAGGGCTTATGAAAAACTTTGTAAGCCACACCAGCGATGGTGTAGAGTGGAGATCTTTTTTATAAAGGTAGGGCTCCTTGGTGGCCTTTCTATAATTAATAATTGAACTGATTTTTCCTTGAATAGAGTGTTTCCTTTACTTCCAAGTTTTTCACAGATTGGTGTACTTCACACGTGCAAATAGACTAGAGATTTTAAAAATCCACATTTTATCTTTAAACATAAACCACTCCATTCAATTTGGATTAGCTATAAGTCTTGATCCCTTACCCCCCTACTTCCGTTCTCAAATGTGTGAGTCTGCTCAGTCTTCTCTTGTTCCTATAAAAGCTTTGGTCACAGGTCAAAGGGCATCACTGTGACTGATGAACCCTTTAGAAACCAAAGTTCCAGAATATCCAAAAATTCTAACTTTTGTTTTGGATATAGAGTGAATTATTTGACAAAATACCCTGTATCGGACATCAGATTTGTACAAATGAAAGATACATTTTTTTTTTTTAAACAGCCTGGTGTGACAGATGGTTTTCCTCTCTAGTACACAAGAGGGGTCATTGTTTGAAACTCTTGGGTTCTCCTCGGTAGGTAAATATGGTAGTGTTTCACACTAGCTTGTTCCAAATTAAGTAATCCCCAAAAATTCCTCTACAGCACAAAATAATAGCATGCCAGGAAAACGTCTGAACTATTACAAAACTGAGCAAATGCTATCTTACTTTTGGTACAATAAGCCTGGTTTTCATTTTGAACACGGTAATGTATCTGGAGATCAATTATTTCAGCCTCTAGGTGGCAGCAGTAAGCAGCATTGCTCTGGGCCAAAAAGATTGATGAATCTGGGGTTTGTTGCTTCTTGGATTACAATAAAGAAAACAGGATTCAAGACCCATCTAGTGGCCGCAGATTAGCACTACTCTGAAAGAGGAAAGAGGGAAACTTGGCTGTCCATTGGAAGAATTTGAATGACACACTGAGGATTAATGGAGGTGTTTATAATGTGCACAGTTTCAAAACTTATCACTCCTCACATATATATATAGGCTACTAGGTTTTGTATTTTATTGCAATTTCACTATTTAAATACACTTTCATGATTAAAGAGTAATCCAAATCATAACGAAAAGAGGGCAGCAAAATCCCCGTTTAATTTTGGTAGACAGTTTTAACAATCGTTTCATTGCATGCATTGTTCAGCAGCTTTCCTCTCTGAGCTTCCATGTTACCCTGAAGGGAGATACTGTATAACCAGGACCCCATGCTGACTCCACCCACACCCAAACTTCCTTCCTCACTGGGCTTCCCAGCAACCCCTCTTTTCACTTAGTATTCTCTAAATTAGGTGAAAGCAAGATTTGACAATCGCTCAGAAAACATTCATTCAGTATGTAATACTTAGCATGGCAACTGCCGGTTGTTAAGACCCGTGCTTAAAAAAGTATGGTCCCCTGCCTCTCACGTAACAGGGATTAAGGTGTGCAAAAAAGATACAAGGCCAGAGATGTTTACTATGTTTGTTTTACTCAGTCACAGGTGTGCGCGCTGGAAATGAGTCATTGTATCAACTTGATTACAGAATGAATATGAATCTGGTCCTGGGCTCTCTTACCCAAGGACAAAAGTACTGACAGCTCGTTAGTAGTTCCAGTCTGATTAATTATGCATTTCGGACTAATTTATCTGTAGCCAAGCATGTTTTTCTCCCAAAGGTGAATACTGCACAATTAATAAGGGTCTGCTTGATTTTTATTTATTCTTTAAAACTGTAGCACAGCCTTCCAGCTGCTGCATTCTGATCCATCAATCTTACTCAGCCAGGAAGTGGCAACAGAGCCAGAGGTGAGGAACCTCGGTCATGTGACACGCTCCCAGAGAGCCCGAATCTCAGCCTGGTTAAACCATACCGTTAGAAGAGAGAAAAGGTCTCTCCATTAACCCTGGAATAAGCGTGGGCCATCACTGCCGACGGTTTCACACATGCTCCTTCACAGGTCTACCAAGACATACATTTTGTCATACATTATTTGGCACGTTTCCTTACCAGTTAAAAAAGCTAGTCCAACATCTTTGGGTTGTCCCAGTTCTTAAATAATCGTGCCTGTGGTCACTACAAAACCACTGAAAATTCAGCAACAAAAATGTTTTTTAAATCGAAACAATTGAGATTATCATTTCACCCCCCTCCCCTATTTTAAAGTCAAGTGACAAGTCATTTTAAAATGATACCTTAAATAATTTCACAAATTCACAAAAAAGCCAAAAACACAACTTTAATTAACATAAATAAAATATAAACTTTCTAAAAAGACTGATTTATGGTGAAGTTTTTTCACCCAATTGACGGGCAGTGACACCACCCCGTTACTTGAGATCTTCAGCGTGACTGAAAACTGACACTTTTCCCCCTTGTGAGCCACAGAACCATTACAGATCATAGGAACCAAAGTGATCTGTCCGCAACGTTGTTATCGTGAATCATTGTAAATCACCACTTAACACACAGTTTAATATCCGTAAATCTTTTCCCCCCCGAAACCATTTACCCCATTACTTTCACTTTCCAGGGAAATAGCTTTGGGGGTAAAAAAACATCTTCTGATAATACACCTCTGTTATGAACCCCCCTCCCGTACCCACTCAAACAGCAGCAATCCGGTATTCTTTAAGAGCAGCAACTGGACTTAGTCCTTCCTGACCCCTGGCACTCATCCAGGTGGACAATGGGAGAGTCACACTGCGACCTCCTCCCAAGGATGGATGGAAGGACCATGTGGAACAGAGTCTCGAACAGCAGGTCCACATTGTAGCCAGTCTTGGCACTGGTCTCGAAGCACATCCTCTCCGCAGGCAGGCTGGCCTTCTCATCCAGCATCTTGTACAGCAGGATTCGCCTGTAGAGCGCCAGAGCGTCCTCGCGGCTGACCTGCTTTCGGACAGCGGGGGAAGGCGGGGTTGCGGGGCACACCACAGGCTCCTCCTCCGCCTCTGCCACCAGGGCTCTGGGGTCTGTGAGGTCGGCCTTGTTGCCGACCACGGCGAAAATGCAGTCGCTGTTGGCGGTGTCCGTCAGGGACAGAAAGCGCTCCTCCAGCTCCGCCAGGCTTTGCCAGCTGGTTACGTCATAGGTGAGGATGACGGCGGCCGCGCCCCTGCAGTACATGGAGCCCAGCCCGTGAAATTGCTCTCGACCTGAAACAGCAGAGACGGAGGACAAACAGGGATGTGTTAGGGTAACGCAGGCAACAGGCGCCCACACAGCATAGGGATACTACCGTGACACCAAATTTCAAAAACAACTCTGCCCTTCATTAATTACGCATTCGGTAATATAGTTTTTTGGCATTACCGAAAAATGCGAATACCCATATAAAGCCAATTAAAAAGGGCCATTTCTTATCCAATCAACATTAAACTGTACATTTGTCCAAACATGCTGCATATAAAGAATAACATGATTGACCACTAAATTGCCAATTCTTGAAATTCTATGATGCCCTTAAAGAGTGTACCGAGCCGACATACAACATGTTCTTTGGGAGAGGATGTTATAGCATTAGAATTACTACCATTTTGAGGGTTGTTCTCTTGTGCTAAATGATTGGGTGTAATCCCAGTCTAGATCTACCTGCATTGGCTGCCATGGCCAAAGGCATAGGCGGACCTCGTCATTGTGGCTTAGAGCTCAAATCGTTTTATGTTCTAATTTGTTCTGATTTGACCTGCAAGTTGGTTTACCGTTACAAAAGGAACGTCCTCTTATCTTGTGTACAGAAGAACGTCCTCTTATCTAGGGTTTTTTGAATGGTATTAAATATTGTGAAACGGGCATCATACATGAAGAGAAACAGAATCACAAGCAAAAGTAGGCAGAAGAGAGAAGGGAGAGAGTTCTGAACCTGTGCTTTAGCTCCCAGTACCAGACGTTACACAATCTCCTCCATGCATCATCGGACAGAACTTTAAAAGGATGATATTTTTAAAGTTTTAACAGGGCTAATAAATGCTTTGTAGAAAAAAAAAGGCTGTGCTTTGGGGAAATGAAGCAAATGTTTGAGGGTATTTCCAAGGTGAAAGCATATTGCTTCAGGAAAATTTCACGAATTACAACCAAGTCAAGCTGAACGGCTTCTGATCTTGTACACAACACGGTTTTATTTCAAGCCATGATTTGAACTGAAATCCTTTACAGGAAATGACATTTGTGGCTAAATACCAATGCTTTGCTGAAAGCCCCATGGATACTGCCACAGCCAGCTTGTGTTAGTAATCAGCTCTGCACTTCCATGTTCCAGAATCAAGGATTCCCTGCAGACATGTGTTCACACCCAATACCTCTTATGTCAACACATTGTTGTGGCACAGCCAAGTGACCCTGGAATCATGGGACTCGAATAAAGACTCCAAAAAAATGAATAAACAAGGGCTGAAGTTCAGTGAGAAATTTTTGAACGGTACCCTGCTGTGAGAGCAAAGCATTGTGGGTGCAGAAGAAACCATAAGCTCTGAAAATAAACCCAATCCAGCACAGACAATAACAGCAGGAGGCCACACCAATCAAACCTACACAAAAGAATGACTGACAATTTTTTTTTGATGCCTGGAGACATTATAACTTTGATACTTTTACCTTTATTGTAGCTAAAGGAGTTTTTGTTATTGCAACAAAATCACTTACTGATCCTGTCTGATTTTCAGGACCACACATTCCTCACGATCTCATCCCAGTTCCTCTTGACTTTAGTAGAACTGGACTACACTGGCACCTTTCACCATTCAAAGCACAGAACAAAGCGACTCATTCAATAATAAAACAAAACCTTCTTGCCATATCGTGTTGGCAAAAGCAGTTAATTCAGCATCAGTAATTGGATGTATAAACTTGCAAAGTTCAGCACAGCCTTCCATTTTCACGGAGCAATATTTCCAGGAGTAAGTAGTCAACAATTTGGCTGTGTTAGGGGGAGGGGGGAATAAGCGTTTGACAAGTAATATTCTTCATAAAGTTCTAATCTATTGTATATTAACTACAATAATTTTAATATATGTTGACAATTATTTTGCATATACTTATTTAACTGCCCAATTTATTGAATTGGGCAGTTAGGGAGAGTGCGGTGACAAAGGTATTTTATCTAGGCCAATAAAATTTAAAACAACGCTAATTTTAGAAAGGTTTTACAAAATATCTTGGTTTTATTAGCCGATTACTTATAGCCAGAAATACAATACAAATTATAAGTTTATTCTGAGTTTTACCAAGCTCAAACAGAGCCACTAAAAAAACGACATCAACTGTAATGCAGACTACGTACGCAAAGGTCCTTACTATTAAAACTAAATCAGTCCCAATTTAAACAAAATCTCACCTGCGGTGTCCCATATTGAAATGTTGTACGGTCCCCATTGCTTCAAGAAGAAAGCCCCGCCGACCGTACTGGTAGTATCGTTAAACTTTTTTTCTATGTACCTGTGGAGCAAAGAGGTCTTTCCCACATTGATATCCCCCAGGATCACCAATTTCACATCGGGCTTTTTCGTCTTTGTATATTCCGCCATAGTTTTTTGAATACGCCGTTCAGTTACCCTCGGTGGCAAGGCGGCACCAATCTCAACGCTATATTTAACTTTCATTTAAAAATAAATTGTATTATTCACTATACAATTTAAAAAAATACTCAAAGCTACGAAAAGTTACAAAACATGACTAATAATACTCTGTTCAAGAACATATATCGTAAAAGATAAAGAGGCAAATGAACTTCGAATAAATCAAAATCCAAGGAGTTGGCCAGCTAACCATACAAATAGACGTCATGAGCGAACGCAACTTAGCTTCAGTGCGTTATGAACTCCAAGGTTCATGACGAAACAGGAAACTGGTTTTTAAAAATCCTGCATTGCAGCTATGTATTAGGTTGCTATTTATTAGTGATTTAATTACTGTAGTCTGTTGGTGTTTCATTTAGATATTTCATTTATTTAATTGAAAACATTAAGCATAGTCGTACACTGTATGTATGTGGAATTTACACAGTGAGATTGATCTAGTTTTTTTTATTTTGAGGAATTGTAAATATGGTATTACAGCACCAGATCTCTGTTTTACAAAAGACACCCTGGGTCTAAAATCTTGTTAGGCTATTTAATTTAATCTGCACTTCTGAATGTATTCATTAGCATTCGGGCGAGATGTCCTTGCTTTCCATTAAAGGTTTAACCAAAAGAGTCTGGTGTGAATTTTTGTCTTTAAGCTAGAAAGTTACGATCGGTGTTAACCTCTGATTCGGTTTCAAGGGTGATAATGTCTGTTAAGAAGGCATGGGACATTTTAATATATGCCTGCGTCTTCTCGAAAATGAACCCTATTATAAGGCTGTGATTAGTGGGACTCGACCGGGATAATACTTTGAGAAAAGTATTTAGGCAGCAACCACAGCTGAGAGTCTTCTTGGACAAGTCTTGTCAAATCTTTCTTAGGGTGTCTGAGGTTGGTAGTGGATGATCATATATGGCCATTGTTCATTGACATATAGTTTATTTACATCTTAATTCTTAAACCACTTCAGTGCAGCTTTGGGTCATTTCCCTGTTGTAAATGTATGTCACAGGCTTTTAGCAGACTAAACCTAGTTTTCCCCTAGGATTTGTTTGGCCCCATCCACTATCCTCTCAATGTTTCCCAGTCTCTAATTTAAAAGTTGCTGTTGGCTTTACAGAAGTATCCCTAACATGTTTCTCGCTGGTAGATCAGTCGGGAGACATAGCCTGCCCTAGGGTCTGGGTGGCACGATACACCTTCCACTACTTAATAATAGACTGTACTATAGAATATTGTGCTTTTCTACAGATGTTTCCCAGAGTTGTTTGAAAGCTCCTTGGTTTTCATCGTTGAGGCAGGTGTATTTATTTGACTGTGTGAACCAATACGATTCCATAAAGACCATGGCCAGTCAACGAACTGTGCCATTCGTCAACGCAATTTTTTACCAGCTTGCTGAAACTCGCATATTCTAATCCAGCTCATGTCATTTGCTGATTGTTACTAGGAAAGCACAGCAGCTGCACATATACCATCTGCAAGTTTTATGGTGAAATAGAGATATTGTCGAAAATAGACTTTATATTTGTACATTTGATATGATCAACAGTTTATGCGTAGAAGTCTAAGGCTATGGGTGTCTTGGAAGATGGGGTATATTTTTTGGATCAATTGAAAGAACCCTACACACAAAATGTTAGGTATGGTTATTTTTTGGCTTCCTGATAAAATAAATAGTCCCTTTATCCCTTTTTATTTTATTTTAAGTTGCGTATCTAAGGCTGAAATTCCTGGGCTGATCTGCTGATCTGTTTCCAAAGAGCTGTTCTGTCACATGTTCTTCACTAAAGGCTATTGCTGTATTCATACGGTTGTGACATGGGTTTTGTTTCGTAATATCAAAATCAGAATACCTTTTCACACTTTAGTTCATTATGGTACTACACAATATAGTTTAGTGCGTGGGAACACAATTGCTTCTTGCTTTCAGAACCCCGGACAACTGGACAGCAGGGAACCAGACTGTGGTGTGGTGCTGAAGGGGAAGGAGGTCACAGGTGGAAACAGGGGATACTGTTTGCATCATCAAACCGATAATAACAGAGCTTTACTGTCTACTGCCGGGCAGTGGATGGCTAAGGTAGTAAAATTTTAACCGTACGAGTGGGCATATAAAATCAATGCCTTGCACTACGCCTTCCCTGTACTGCTCTAGGTACAGGGGTCAGCCGGAGAAATTAATAATTATACATTGTTGATATTATCTCCCTCTTTCCAGTGTCTGGATTCCCAGATATTTTGTGCAGCTAGGAGGATAGTTTTAGCCACAATTGGGTCAGGGTGACTACTCAGGATCACTGTGGGTCCAGGCACATCCTGGCTGTGTGCCAACTGATATACAAGCATAGTTAAAAATATGCATATCTTTTATTGATGTTCTGATCTTAAGGTACGCTTTTTGGTCCTTTTAAACTGACATTTAAACTGACTATATTAACTGGTGATATAAGAATCTGGAAGAATACTTTTAAATAAAAAAAAAGTGGTGTGTTTTTTTTTAGGCCTATAGTAGGATTATTTAATCATTTTGTATTCTATGTCGCGCAAGCCAATCCTAGATATTCCGCGCTGAATTTAATACATTTCCCTTATTTATTAAAATCCCCCAAATCAGCTAAAAAACTGAACGCCGAAATAATTTGTTGAATTAAAATAATAAAATAGGTACTTATCCTAGAATAGAGTGGCTAGAATAACATTCTTCAACATTTTTCATTGTCTTATTGGGTCTACGTACGTATTTCGGCAAATGGCTGTAACACATGGCTAACGTTCAGCATTCTCGCCCTGTCACAACGGTAGCTACGGACACTTCCAACATATTGGTTGCTAAGAGAAACCGCACACGCGCACTAACATCTCCCGCCTACAGCTCCACAATAAATTGTTTCCATTGGTCATTGATCTTTACCATGTTTAGATAGAAGACGTTTTATTCTTCCTCTTTTGAGAGGTTGGTGTGGGAAATCATGTAATGACAATGCCTGTACCGCAATAGTGCGTCCGACAGTTTAACAAAGATTTTTTTTTTTTTTTTTTTTAATGTCGTAGTAAGTAGCAAATAACATTAAGGTTATTAGTTACGACCTTATGGCAATTACTGATTTCATAGATTTTTTTTTAAAATGTAGCAGTCAAGCAAGTCCCTATAATTTAAAATGCCTATCCTATATTATCGTTAGCTAATACATTCAGTGGTTGGTACAGAAAAGTCGCCAGAAATTTGCTAAACTTACTGCGACACAACACTGCATCAGTTAGCTTTATAAAAATGATCTCGCCAAATCTTAGAGGCTACACTCAAGTTAAGTTATTACCCAGCTGCGAACACGGCAGTTTGCCCGAAAGGGCCGTTTTCTATAAGTGTAATAAAATGTCAAAGTTATTATTATTAACGAGTACGTTATAAGAAAACTATAAGGTGCAAGCTTATCAGCTTTTTCGAAATAGAATAGCGACTACGGCATGAAGGTGTAAATAATTAGGTTGCTGTGAACGCATGCGCACATCATACTTGAATGTTTCCCAAGTGTTTGAAAGTGGGTATTTGGTTTTCCACGTTGGATCAAGTGTAGAGTAAAAACACAGATATTTGTTAGGTAGCTATCAAGCAAAAAAAGGTCACGTTTTAACGAAAGGTGACAGGTGTCTCGTGTGTGGGGGATCGACGTTGTCATATTGGCGAACGCTTCGAGTGGCTTTATTGTGTGTTTTGAGGGTTTTTATTTGGGAGGACTTGGCTAGCCAGCTGACCCACTAGTGTACGAAAGACATCTGTTCGTCTAGTCTGCAGCAATAATGGGTTTGAATCGTTTTTCATGTACCAACAAGGCGCAAATGTAGTTTGTTTTTGTTTTGGTTTGGCGAGGGATTAACAAGAGACCTTTTAAGAAAAACTGAAAATGCTGAGCCCTGCTAACGGGGACCCACTCCCCGTTGCTAACTATGTGGAAGAGTATTTGGACTTAGTGGAGTCGTTGCCTTTCGACCTACAGAGGAATGTCTCTCTTATGAGAGAAATTGATGCCAGATACCAGGGTAAGTCGTCGATGTTTTCCGTTTTTTCTTTGTCAATTTCGTAACGTAAGCTAGCAGCGTTTTATCTGTGCATCAAAACCGCGGGGCGGAGCAAAACAAGCTTGTGTAGTTTTTTTATTTGTAACTACGCTTGTTGTTGACAAAACAATCCGTTTAAATATATTAGATAGTTTGCCTATGCAATACGTAAATACGTTTTCAAAACATTAAACTAACGATCAGGCACAACAGCATTAGTAGCGTAGCTAGCGGGTTAACTACAATGATGGCTGTGTTGTCTTGCTAGTTGTAGTACTGTAAGTATGGGTGTTTTGCTCTCGTGCAGGGTCCCTTGCTAGGCAGTGATCGATATCGCACCAAAGTATACAAGTTAACAACCCCGTTAACTCTAGATCAATAAAGCAGTAGCTGTAACATTTTTATATTCGCTATTTATTAAACCTGTAATGTTATGGTCTAGGTTTATAAATAAGCAAGCAATACATCGCTTTAAAAAGACAAATTAATTGATAACACTGCAACTCAGAATACAATACAATTACTGATGCATACTGGTGGGTGTTATCGATTATTAGAAGACTTTCATGTAGATCGATCGTGTTGTCACCAAGGAGAACGTATTTTTTGTCAATATAGCGCCGCAGTATAATAAAATTTCGATCTCCGAAACTGCGGGGACGTCTTTGTCAATGTTTTCGTATATTTCGGTTAACATACAGTGTATCCTAAACGTAGTGTAGGTACGGTTTGAAAATGGCTCTACCGCCGCGTTCTAATGTATTACTACACTCGTAGCTGTTGCTGCGGGATTGTTTTATGCCGGATATATTTGCATATTACGCAGAACTCCACCTTCCAAAGATTCTGATTGACTGTGAAGCGTAAGACTTGTTTTTTGCGCATTTACGTGATCATTGGTTTATCGTTTTATTTTATTGCGTTGATGTCGAATAAAGGTCACATACTTGCGCGTTATGGTAAGTTGCTGGTGTTTTTTTATTGTTTGAATAATGAGTTGTAAGATAAAAGCATATATTATGATATACATTCTACCCTTTACGTGCAAGAACATTTGCCTTTCTTAATTTTACGGGTGTATTTAGTCTTCGTGACTGAAAAGGCTAGATACATGTTATTTCTAAACGCATGAGGTTTAGTGGACAAGGTTAGTGTGTTATAAGTTAAATTATTTATCCCTTGCATAGCCCCAGTTGTTATCTCAGACGTGGTCGACAGAGTTTGCAAGTACATGTGAATGCTTCAAACGAACTCGGGTGGTTTTCTCGTCGAATTGGTTTGGACCGATTTGGAGCCCCCTTCGTTGGGACTGATGTGAACACTGGACTGGTGTGAGCGCACTACACGACGCAGAAAAAAAGTCTAGTCTGACACTTCTTCCGAGTGAACCCTGGTGGGGTTCTTTACTAGTGAGAACACAGATCGGCTAACGTCCGAAACTGAAAATGACCTAAATGCAGGCTGTTGAAAGTAGATGGTGTTACCTCCTTTCGCTACACACTAATGCCACAAAATAACGAGAGTTATTATATTATATTTATACATAAAAACACCTGAAGCCTTCTGACGCTCTGTGATAATTGTGGTGTGTGACTTCACGCCAAGTTTCTGTCCAATAAACGAATGAGCTGCACGAACACATGGCATTGTTTACAAATTCTGGTGCGCTCAAGTATAGTTGGTGTGAAACCAAGTGGACCAAATTAAGTGTAACTAATAATACCACCCATTTTAACTAGAACTCAGCGTGAAATCTGAATATACCCTTTCTCGTGATCCTTCTGAAGTTGCGGTTCGCTTAATCTGCGCGTTATGAACACTAAGCAAACCCGGTTCACTTGGTGCATAAGATGCTAGAAGTGCACATTTATTCAATTATTTCTCTATTTTGATATACACGTGATGCATTGTATGGTATGTTAAATAACTTCACTAGTAGGCTCAGTCTTCTGAGTTCTTACCTTGAACTGTCAGTCAAAAAGCACAAATTCTGAGATTTTAAGTTAGGAGGTCTCCAGCGTTGCATGGCCTCAGGTTGATTTTCAACACCAATACGTGGTTTAAAAAACTTTGTACTTTTGTGATTTTCTTTCTTTTGCACATTTTTTTTTTTTTGCAGAGATCCTAAAGGAGTTAGATGAGACCTATGAAAAGCACCAGAGGGAGACGGACTCGGTCCAGAGAAAGCGTCTGATGCACTGTATCCAGAGAGCGCTCATCCATTGTCAGGAGCTCGGCGACGAGAAGATCCAGATTGTCAGCCAGATGGTGGAGCTGGTGGAGAGTCGCAGCCGGCAGGTGGAGGGTCACGTGGAGCTCTCAGAGGCATGTCAGGAGCCCATGGAGTGCACCGTGGTTCCAGGCAGGACCGGTCTGGACAAGAGACGGGAGGAGGTAATCGGCCCCGTTGAGAAGGCAAACAACAAGCGCTCCCGGCGACAGAAAAACATTGAGAACCGGGAGAACTCCGCCCACAATCTCCACCACGGCGAGGAGATCGTAGCCGGGATGCCCCGAGAAAAGAAGGCCAAGACCTCGAAGAAGAAGAAGCGGTCGAAGGCCAAGGCTGAACGGGAAGCTTCGCCCCCAGACCTGCCCATCGACCCCAACGAACCCACTTACTGCCTGTGTGACCAGGTGTCTTACGGGGAAATGATAGGCTGTGACAACGTCGATTGTCCCATTGAATGGTTTCACTTCTCTTGTGTGGGACTCAACCACAAGCCCAAAGGGAAATGGTACTGCCCGAAATGCAGAGGGGAGAACGAGAAAACCATGGACAAAGCCCTAGAGAAGTCCAAAAAGGAAAGGGCCTATAACAGGTAGTTGGCTACCTGGTCACTTTGGATAGACACACACGCTTGTATGTTTAAGATGGTGACGTGAGTCATATTTTAAGGGCTAGTGACCGAATGTGTATGGGGAGGGCTAGTGTGAATTTTTGGCTACGAGTTTGAAGGCTTGCCTTTAAGCATGGAGGCTTTCTAAAAAAATAGTTTAAAAGAAAAAAAAAATATATGTTCTAGAAGGTTACAGTATTTGATTTAGCCAAAACGGTTATGTTAGGCAGTGTTGCATGTAAAGAGTGTGTCGGAAGTGTTGGCTGGGGGTGGAGGAGAGGAAGGTGTATCAGACTTAACAGCAGACTATTCCTAGCTGTAATATCAATGTTGTAAGTGAATTGTCTAAAGATTTTAAATGAGTGAATACAAGTTGTATGTCTAGTATCATTTATGTTTTATGTCAAACAACAATCCAATTAGGCAATTTTTCTTTCTTTTTTTTCTTTTTTCTAATTTCTAATTATTAGTGGATACTCATTTTTATCAGAATCCCGGGTCTCATTTCATGAGATTGCATGAGACTTCAAATAGGGTGGAAATAGCTGGGTGAAAGACTGGTAAATGTAAAACGAACCTTTCATCACACGAAAGCGAACGGAAAGACATGGTTTCCCCAAAAGGCCTTACTTCTGTTGTACACTGTATTGTGCTTTCCAACCACCATTTTAATACCATACTCTCATTTTGAGCTTCTGTACATAGTTCATCTCCAGCAACATTATTATTTTATTATTTGGCTAAAGTATGCAAAGCAATAACCATTATTATACCAGGTGTCCGCTCATTGTTTATTAATCCATCATAGAGTAAACATTATTTCTGGAAAAACACGTGTTGTTTTTGATAATCAGTACTCTAAACTGTATTTTTTGTCATGTCCATCGCATACCGGAATAATTAGGCTTGACATTTGTTTTGGTTTCTAGTTCTGATGAAGTAGTTTTAATAGAACATTGTGGTACTTCAAAGTGTGCCAACAACTCTTGAAGACATTATGCAGTAATAGGTTTATATTAAATATAATGTTGATATTACAGTAATCTGTTTATGCACACAACATTGTAAAGAGTTGAATAGATTCATTTGATATGTTCGACAACAAAGTAATTATTTATGTTATATAGATATATGATGAATAACTTGCACTTCCTGTATTTGAAGTTTTAAAAGGCAGCATTACAAGTGTGAGAGCACTTTAGTTTTGAAAATGTGCTGATGTGATATATCACTATTAAAACCTGTGCTAAAGACTCACATTGACTCTGCTCTAAATTTTCATCTTTTGAGACACCTGGTTAGACTCGTTAAAACACAGCAATAAGTGTCACTAAAGGGCACCACGCAACAAAATACAATGCAACGCATATGGAAAAATCTCCAAACAATTTGAATATTTGCATCTTAAGCACTAATACCATAAACTGATTGGCTCCCAGTGGCCATGCTTTTTAACGTAGTAACGTTATTTTGATAACGTTTAAAGAGGAGCGTTCCAAGCCAATACGAAAAAAAATTAAAATCTTGGAGATGTCACTTAAAAGTTTTACGAAGAATTCAGAACAGCTGAAAATCCATTATGGCGGACTTTATAGGTTGTTCCATCGGCAAATTTGTTCCATACGAGAGGAACCTATGCGTAGGAGAGGGCGGTCATGCCAGGAGAGGACGGTCACGCGCAGGAGATGGGTGAGTGCTTGGCCAGGTGGGTCTGGAGGTAGATGTACTAAGTGTAAGTTTATTGGTGGTATACCCTTACTACGTGTATAGTTTATAAACAAAACTTTAAACTGGATAGAAAATCAGTGTTTTAAAGCATTTCCAAAGCATTTAAATTCGGAAGAACTAGGCAGCAGATCGATGATTCCAGAATGCAACCTTTATTGTAATTGAACCAATACAGAAATTGCAGCAAAATTACAATAATATCACCAATAACTTGTCCCAACATAATGTTTTCCATCTTTGTTTGAATCTTAATGAAAGGTTTAAAAACAAAAAAGAAGTATTCATTCACTTCTTTACAAAGGATCTGGTGGTATATGGTCAATATTTGCAAGAATATTCCGTATAAACAAACATAAGTCATTATTTTCAAACTAACAAAACAAAACACCTTTCTTTAACCAATTGTTTTTCATAGATATTTTTTTTAATCATTTAGATTAATTAAACAAAAAATATACCCACACTTCTCAATCATAGCATACAGAATACGTGTAAATGAAAAAACGTTTTTGTTTGAAAGCTGGCTGCTATCAGACCTGCTTCACGGGCACTGAACACCGTCCCAGCTGGTCCACTTTACGAGCCGTGATAGAGGTGCATGGTGCTCAGGACGGTGTGTTTGTACAGCTGTTCAGCCTTTACGGTCGTGCCGTGCTCCTCCTGGCTGCTGGCCGCGAGGATGTCCTCGGCCGAGACGCAGAAGCCGGGGTAGTGTCCGTGGTGGAGGCTGTCCCCGAGGGCCATGTGCTGGGCCGGCCTCTGGGACGCGCAGCCGCTGGGGCCGTCTCCGTGATGCAGGGACCCGCTCGCCGGGACGTGGGCGACTGCCGCTCCCCGCTGGGCCGGCACGTCGCCGTTTGGTGCGGCTTCACCGCCGCCGAGATGCGGCCGATAGCCAATCCCGCTGGTGGAAAACCATAACTTCTCCAGTATTTCTGTTTCAGAGAGGAAGAAATTTGAAATTGGGCAGTACCCAATTTTAGCCGCCTCTAACTAGTTTTAACAAAAGCTGTTAAAATGTGATTACTGTTAATACTTCAGTCATCACTAGAATCACTAGTACAGAGACAGTTGGCTGCAAATCCATTGAATGATCACTAGAGGGTGCAATACCACCATCTGGTTGTAGGATATTTAAGAAGATTTGCCTCACAGACTTGAGGCCGCTGCCAGGCTTGTACACAAGCCTCATACGCTAGGGACTGCTTAGCCTTACACAGTGACATCTCAGCCAAAATATAAATGGAAGATGCAGAAACTATAAGAAAAGAGAATCCACATTTGGCCTTTCGCTTTTAACACATTTCACACAGGCACTCATTATTCAAAGCTTAAAACACAGTTTGACTTGGTTGTAGTGAAATGGTGACGCATTCTACAGAGGACAGGCGCACAAAAGCAACGTGTTGACAAAAATATCTTATACCAAAAACAGCGCGTAGATGAAAAAAAGACTCTTGGGTTTAACCTTGCTGGGCTTTTCAAACTTTAAACCGGACATATGCAACACCTGTATGTGCTCATCTCCTCACACGTGTGGCAGTGTGGGGCTTAGCCTAACTGGAATTGTCAAGGCTCTGCAGAGGAGGACGCAAACAGCTTCCAGACAGAATTCTCCTCTGCTTTACATAGAAGGCCACACTTAGACTCCAAACACTCACATTTACAGAGGCCTGTTGACCGTTAACTGGGTTCCAGCACAGAACTAAAAACCTTCACCTTCAGAGGACCTCAGAACTAAGAAGCTCCGGTCCGACCTGTCACTTCCCAGTGATGCTGCCTGACCCTTTGAGTTTTTGATTCATTTCGCTCGCTCACTCACCCACCAATATACACACACACACACACACACACACACCTGAGGCTTCATTTCCACTCAAAGGGAAGGTGATGGCAACAGGTTTCACCTGAGAAACAAGCTGGTGATCAAACAGAACTAAAAGCCCCATCTGGGTTCACACACTGAAGTGAAAAGTGTTACACTCTAACTGTGCGGAATAGTAAACGCACCGCACGGCATAGTAAACGTACCGTGCGGCGGCACTGACGTCTCCGTCTGCATGTTCTCCAGCTCCTTGTCCCAGGCACGTCTCGACCCTGCCAAACACAGCAACGGGGTGAAGCGGCTCGTCCTCCACAGGCCCCAAGGCGGGCAAACGCGTCTGGGGGAAGCTTTCCAAATCTGGGTACATGCCGTTTGGTAACCAGCGTGCACCTTTTCTCTACAACTGCTCAGAGCAGCTCGAGGCCGATTAAACGTTAAAACCATTATGACCTGAAAAGCAAGGCTACGGCGTCACCTAAAGCGGAGGAAAAGGTCCCTTCCACTTACCGTCAATTCTGGCCTTCTTCAGGTGATTGGACTCCATGCAGTCGAGCGACCTCTTCCTACTGGGCGTCCCGTCGGGGAGGCTCGGCGTTCGGCTGTGTGGATGGTGAGCGTTTGGAGCCCCATTGGGACAGAATTGATGGAGCTGGTTCTGTGAGTTAGAGAGGAGCTGGGCGCACTCCAGGAAGCCCTGAGCGTGGGCCACATCTGCTGCAGTGAGCCCGCTGGAATTTCTCAGGCTGCGCAATGAGAGAGAGCCTATTACAACCCACACCACCGCTGGAACCACCGCCCACATACGCTCTGTCACACACACACAGCATACGCACACGCACACACAAAGTCATACAAACATACGTCTCACACACTTTCCTTTTGCTGCTAACCTACCACAGACAATCATCTCTTCTCCAACAAATCTTTTTTTTTTTTGAAGGGTTAATTCATGGGTTTTAAACGTGAAGACATTTACACTGCAACTGGAGATGAGAAAGCCTGGTCCATGCATGCCCGACTGTAAGAGTCGCTAAACCCCAGGCCCACATCCCTGCTATGGGCAATGAGACGGAAACTCATGCACAACAGTGAAAAACAGTAGTATTTCTTCTTCTACGATGCTACATCTCTCCAGATAGACGTTTCTTCACAGGACTAAAACCAATATTAGCAAAGTTCACAAAGCAGGCCACCATTACGCTGTCCTAGATACCTGCGTAGGATTTCTTGTGCCCTTGCAGACGAGGAGTGGCATCTTCCAAAGATGATCTGTAAGGTCACCGACTTTCGTGTCCCGTGCCATCTGACAGCGTCCAGCAGTTTGAAGTGACAGGAGATGTTAAAGGATGAGGTCCACACTGGTAAAGTTCCTTCGGCCAACGATAAAACAGGGAAGGCGAAGAGTCAAGCAGGTGACGACGATAAAATCCATCTTCTTCCTCAGTCTTCCGTAATTCATTTCACTTGAAGTTAAGATTATTTACAGTTGGGTGGACTAAGATGAGGTAATGGGTCCTCGTATATGAGAAATGTTAAATCCTTTTCTGCAGAAATATTTGAGAGACATTTCAGAGAGAAATAAGATATTAGAAGTCTTTGGAGATTACCAGAGAAAGAACCTAAAGAGTGAAGATGAGGCCTAGAACTTCAGTGAGAAAAGACACCGAATATTGGGCAAACAAGTACAACTTGAAATTGAGAAAAAAACTCCAGGTTTTAAAATGGTCAAAACTACACTGAAGGCAAAAGGGGAGAAGGCGGAACAGAGATCGACTGTCGCCACAACGCGGTTACAAGCCAAACCTACAGGAACAGAGCGCGTTAAATGGTTCTCAACAGACAAAAGGAGGAGAGGGACGATCTTCCTTCCGGGAGCCGCCGTCCGCACGGTGAGAAAGATACGGGTCCAGGTGTGGGGCCAGAGGGAACGCTTATGCAAGCTCTCCAAATAGTAGCGAAGAGGGCCATCTCCATCTGCGATGGCTACACCCTCAGGCATGGCATCATGGACAGTCCTCCATCATCTCCCATTGCAGTGCGACCTGCTGCTCCTATTAATGAAGGAACAAACCACCGACGAGGGTTCTAGGTGTTGGTCATTTCTCCACTTACCCGAGTCACTGGGTCCTCCCTTCCCACTCCCCCAGTCTCTAGGCAACGAAACCGACGTGTGAACGTCACACGGGGGGGAACCGCTCAGCGGAGCACCTGCACTGCACCGGCTTAAACGACAACTTCAGTTCAAGTCCACTTAAACCGATCAATCATTCTAGGAATGTCCATCAACCTTATGGACAGCAAACCCTGCATGTAGAAATCATTTCTTATTAGGAGAGCGTGGCAAATTAGTCCCGGCTCATCCCTGCCTGTAGCGACATGCTATTTATTGTCTACACAACACATTTTAATTTTAATACCAGGCTGTTGGAGAGCCCCAGAAGACAGGCAGAAGTAATCAACACATGATTTAAACGATGCTTCAAACACCCCAAAGACGTGTCTGAGTTAAGTTCAGCCTTTAAGCACCATATTGTGCTTTGATGACCGGAAATGTCTTAAACCCTTTACAAAGTACCTCCCTGCTGATGACCACAAATGATAATGCGCTCCACTTTTAATCTGCAAGTAAAAGTTCTGGACAACTAAGTTTCCAACTAATGTTGGAATAATATCTATTAGCTTCTTCGCCATCTTGATTCCACGCATTAAACAACTCACATGGTAGCATGTTAGATTGACGCAAGTTAGAGTCAGAAATACCTGCAAACCAGTCAAATGGAAACCCATGGAAAGTGACCCAAAGTAAACTGAGTTTAGCTGGAGGAAATGTATAAAATGCAGCCTATTTTCAGTGGAAGTCAGACGATGACCAGAGCAACATTCTAAATGTCAGGCACGGACCACGCGCCAACGTCTACAGATGTCTGCTGGCCACGTGGGAAAAAATAAAATAAAATAAAAACACTGTTAAAATATTTTAGTTTTAGAATGAAAACAGCACTAGATGCAAAATTTTGCACAGAAAACTTTGGATGATGGCGATTACTGTGGTGATTAAAACTTAAACCAACATAATGCTCTCTTATTTCAAAGGGGCAAACGGAATTTAAACCAACATAATGCTCACTTATTTCATCCAAGGGGCAAACGGTTTCACTTTCTTATTTCATCAAAGGGGCAAACGGAACTCAACCCAACATAATGCTCTCTTATTTCATCAAAGGGGCAAACGGAAC
>JAOYSI010028299.1:29034-56581 GCA_025775065.1 Hiodon alosoides
CAAAGGGGCAAACGGAACTCAACCCAACATAATGCTCTCTTATTTCATCAAAGGGGCAAACGGAACTCAACCCAACATAATGCTCTCTTATTTCATCAAAGGGGCAAACGGAACTCAACCCAACATAATGCTCTCTTATTTCATCAAAGGGGGAAACGGAACTCAACCCAACATAATGCTCTCTTATTTCATCAAAGGGGCAAACGGAACTCAACCCAACATAATGCTCTCTTATTTCATCAAAGGGGCAAACGGAACTCAACCCAACACAATGCTCTCTTATTTCATCAAAGGGGCAAACGGAACTCAACCCAACATAATGCTCTCTTATTTCAAACGGTTTCACTTTTTCCCATTTGATTTATTAAGCAATTTCTCCCCAGTTTCTTACCAATTATGGATTTATTCTCGGGCATGAGTCCCACTATTCAGCAGATTAAGTCCAGTCCAGTCCAGTCCAGTCACAATGAACCCGTTTTTGGTAGAGTAATTTTTAAAGCCCCAAAGCGCAGGACAATATGAAGAATGGTCCAGTTGTATAATGTATAATTATTATAAATGATAAACCCCTGCATTGCCATGGGAAATGACCAGAATGAACTCTGATTAAGACAATAGGTCGCCAGAGATACACCCGACTTCCCCTAAGCACTTTGAGTGGCAGGTTGCCAAAACGTAGCTGTAATCTCGTTGGACAGCTCTTAAGCAAAAGGGTTAACACTTCGAACACAGACAGCTCTGAATTATGGTCATGGTTCAAACGGCTTACTTATTCTACTCTGCCTCCTGTAAGACCAGCTGAGACCCCTAAAACAGAGAGCTCAGGAAAAGTGATCAAAAACAAAACAGAAAGCAGCCCGGAAAGTACGCTCTTCAAGAAAAGAAACCCAGATTACTCGAAATGACTACTGAATCTCGAAAAGCCAGTCAGTTTTTTGGGTCTAACAGAATCCTAAAAACCTGGCATCTGAAATTCTAGGCTGAAGACAGAGGGACGAAATGAAACGCCGCAGAAAAAGACCCTCCCCAAGAAAGACGTGTAGGCAGCAGTGTGGAGTAACGGTCCCTAAACACTGCAGCGTTTCGCTTTTTTAAAGGATACGTTACAGGGCTGAGAGATCCTGCTTTAAGCACCTCTATCCCCACCAACAACTGACACGGAGCAAGACTGCTGAAGAAAGGGTCATTCCAAAACGAGCTTGTTTCAAGTCGAAGGCAGGGTTGGGCCAAGAGGAAGATTAGGCCAAGAGAAACCATCCAGCTATATTTTTAATAATGCAGAAAATCTGGGCATCATTATGTCAGGGAGAGCACCTACAAGTACACACCAGGTAGGAAGTAGAGACTGAGTATCTGTAGGAGGCGGGGGCGTATCTTCATTTGGCTGCAGCTGAGCTCACAAGTCCCAAGAGTTCACACAGAAATAATGGAAAAATAACCCTGGGAAATGGGAATTCTCCCTAAAGCAGACGATTCTGTGTGCACGGCCCCAGGAGGGGGCCGCAGGGCTGGCAAACGGCACAGACGTTCTGATCAAGAGAACGCAAAATCCCGCTCGTAGACGAGCATCTTCACAGTTCAGCCAGATGTCGTGGGACAGGGAGGACAAGACTGGGGCGCCCAATGGCGGGGGCACTGAAACCTCCGTCTGTCCATCCGCACGGAGCAGCGGCGTTTCATTTTGTCTCAGGTCACACAGAGGAACCTAAAATCAACTTTCAGATGTAGCGTCGGGCTGAACCCCCTAAAAGTAATCCCTAAAAGGTTTTACGTGAAGATTGGTTTGGGAGTAAAACTGCTCCGACGCTGTTCAGTCACCAGAATTTAACCACATGGTAACATAGTGACATTTCATTAAATTAGTCATTAGTATTGTGCCAGTATTCACGCACTAAAAGTGTTATTGCGGGCTTTAAAATCACAAGCATCATTTTATTTACTGACTATTCTCTACGTCTGAATAACCGTCTCTCAGACTCAGGCGAGCAGTTAACCGGCTTCCCCAGCGTAAAAACGCACAGCTGTCAAAGGAAACAACAACAGGTAATAAAATACTTTTAAACATGAATTATGATTGACATCGAACACACACGACTAATAATAAAACCAGACTTACGCACAGTCATTCCTAACAACCAAATGCACATTTAATCATTTTTGAATCTCAGAAGACAGTTTAATTAGGAGCACGGTGAGTTTAAATGTCATATGTTGTTCTTAAAGTTTAAAGGGCTAAGGTCACATGAGAATTTTCCTCATGGTTTCTTTATAGTTATTTGACCATTATAGCCAGTAGCCATCCATACTGGTCTTCTCAAACTGGTAATAATAATTGTATACCAGTCATACAGGCTTAAAAACGTGTGGGCATTGTAAAAAAAATTAAAAAAACAATGTCCTGATAAGGTTCATATCTGCCCTCCGTTAATTTCAGCCGGCAGATGGTACCCCTCTTTCACAGGATTGACCTAAAGATGTGGGTGAGGGGCCTCTGCAGTTTTCTATAGATCTGAATTTTTAAGGTATGTAAACGTGTCAGATGGAGAGATATACGTTTGTAACATTGTAACATGCACGTTAATGACATGGTAGGATCTCACATGCCGTTTAGAAGCTTGGACAGTTTGCTACGATCAAAGTGTGGCATTGGAAATTACACTGGGGCCCAACAAGTTTTTCCGAACGTTTGTGACCCCACAACTGAACAAAAGGAATAAAGAACACTTAAGTGTCATTCCAAAAATATGAGCCAAAAAGCTAAAAAGTGCTGATTTTTCAAAACTCACAGGTCAAACTAAACACTGACGTACACTGAGCGGTAAGTACGTGTATAAACCCGACAGGCTCTCCTCCGGTTACCACGTGTCGCAGCAATGTCGACCCCCGCTCTTAATCAGCTCAGTGGTATGGACATCCTCTCAGCGCGGTGCTCAAACAGGAATCCCAAAAGCCCTGTTGTAAGGCATGTCTGGCCTCTGAATGCACCTAAACCACACGACAGGTTTCTGTTGAAAACAGGCCATAAAATACCATAGCTTGCTTAAACAGCTCTGCTACCTTGAGCAAATGACAGATGGCTTTTATCTTGTGTGTGTGTGTGTGTGTATATTTCTATTATTTTGTTTAAATCACAGAAGCAGTTATATCTCTGTCAGTAATTACAAAGGACCCGAAATCCATCCTATAACCAGTCAGTGGTGGAAGTGATGTAGTGCTCAAAGAAAGGAACAAAACCACTCAGAACCCAGAAAGCGGGCATTTCTTCTACTCCAGGTTCCTGGAGTAAGAGGACAAGCCTTCCAAGGAATCACCTTGAGTACGAGTGTGCTGAGCAAATGACAGGGGGGATTCTAGCCCTGGCCACGCAGCCAACCAATCGGAGAATCCCTTCTTGTCAGGTAATGCTCCAGGATTATCAAGCGTCACAAGGAGCACCTACAGCCTTTGAACAATGAAGAAATGTGCATTTGATCTCAAAAACGGCTAACAAAACATTTATCAGAGCAAAAGAGACAGGTCTTGCAGGATACCGCTTATCCAGAATTACTAAAACACCAAAAAAATACTCAATTACATTTTTTAATGTTCCTATGGACATAGAAATGCAACAGATCACAAGACAGGAACTCCACCAAAAAAAACAAACCTTTGGTTCCCTGTTCATTTTTAAACAGCACGTAGGCTTTGAAAAGTTAAATGGGTGAAATCATGTTCCAGATAGCTCAGCCAGGAGGGAGCAGATTAAAGGGTCAGGTCTCTGACCCTACGTGACCAGGCGGGGGTGTGTAGAGCACCTTTAGAGGAAGTCACAGCCTCCTGAATAAAAGCGGAACACTACGTTATAAACTACGTTATCAAAGAATATCAGCACAGCCTTCTATTTCGAAATCTCAGTCTTGGCACAATTTCTTCAAAAGAAATATATATAACTATACAACCCCTGTCAAATCACATAGGGATGAGTACCAGAATCAATAACTAAATTAGCTTCTTCTGCTTTCAACTCTATCGAGCGATAAACAAAACTGGTCCTGTTATCAGGCTGCTCTGCCCGTTTAACGCAATTCGACCGCCTTAGTAATGCGTAAGCTAGAAAGCCGTACGTATCAGAGACACAACGTCAGAGATTTTGGGTGGAGCCCCCCTCCCGGCCCGTTAAACGACTCTGAGGACCGAAGCACGAGCGTGAGCGCGCTCGGTGAGGTGTGTGACTTACTCAGCCGCCGCTCCGCTCGCCAGCAGGGCGTTAATGCACCCCACACTGCCAGCCCGGCCCGCCTTGTGCACGGGCGTCTCGCCCACGTAGTCCTGCAACCAGAACAGGAGCTGGTCAGTCAGACAATACAGCCAGGGGTCGGAAAAGGAAGGAGATTACAGCAGATGCATGAAGGACCGGCGGGTATGCTGCGTCCGATGCTCTTCTGCTCCAGGAAAAACTCCGGCGTTTAAAACCTGACGTGATCCATGCAAAGCGGGGGGGTGGGCGGGGCCACTGACTGTGAGAGTGCCGCCGGCACGCCGGGATACCTACCTGACTGTTGATGTCGGCCCCAGCTTGCAGCAGCCAAAGAAGGCACTCAGGGTGACCGCCGAAGGCAGAAATGTGGGTGGGCGTCTGGCCGAATTTCGACGTCACAGCGTTCACACAACAGCCAACTTGCACCAAACGCATGACACACTCCAGCTGTGTGGTGAGAGGAAAGGAGAGAGCTTTAGGTCTGGACTTTTTAACAAAACTTCTCACCCACATCTGGACCGCTTTCCCCAGACATTCCCAATATGAGACACTGCCTGCAGATGCCTGGGGGTGTACTTGCACAGGTGCACCAAAATTTGAATACGCTTGCACTGGGAAAATCTTGCAGGCACTGCAGAGGTTGTTACTAACTTGTAGAATTCATCAAGAGAAACGCTAAATTACAACGTTTCAGCCATTTTAATACTAAATCATGCCACTCGTGTTGGTTTCAACTCCCTAAGTAATTTGGCGCGAAACCATTGGTCCACACGTAGCCAACGAACAAACGAACACTTCGAACCCGGGCTCGATTGTAACAATCTGTGGTTTGTGATTTATTTTGGCAAGTCCGCAGCCCTCCGAAAAATATTTTTTATCGCTTTATTTTAACACTTTCAGAGATCGTGTTCTACGGCAAATTGGAACCCCCCTGCAGCACCACCCCGTCACAGACACCCAATTTCCAATTAGCTGTAACAGGTCGAACACAAGTGCTTAGCAAAATAGACACTGAACAATAAAGCAACTCTACAAATTAAGCAATTTTGACTAAAGAAGTAATTTACAAACTGAGACAGGTAATTTACTCATTTTATTATATAGGCAAGAATCAACCCCTTAAGTCGATCTACTGCAACTTTTAGTAGCTGCATACTACAGCGCAGCTGACATTTAATTCACTGGTTGAAAGTTTGTTACAAAGCTTCAACACCATGGCGTGAGAAAACATTAGCATTCCGTAAAGAAAGAAAAAATATTTTATTTATAACATACGTTACAATGTGCATATATCAGTGTCTAGGAACGGTAGACGGATATCTTCACAGTTTTATTTTATTACCCCCCTTTTATCGATTTTAATGGCGTCCATCATTCGGCCTCAATTTAGCTAGGCTGCACGTTCTTAACGTACAGCAACACTATTAATGATAGCGACGTTTGCTAGCTACCTTTCCGAAATGTGCTGCCCAGTGAATGGGTGTCCAGCCATAGAAAGAGTCCTCTGCGACGAGGTCTGCTAGGTTTGTGGTGCCCTGAATTAGCGAGCATAAAGCACCGACATCCCCATCCCTGCACGCCCGGTGAAGAGGGAAGCGAATGTTCAGAACCTCTTCTCTTGAAAATCCAGATTCAGTGTTCGCAGACATTATTCCAAAATTCAAATGACGTATGACAAAATAAGCGCTTCCGTCTTCCGTAACAAAACGAACGAACGTTTGGCATTTCACGCTCTTATTTAAATCCACGCCTCTGCGAGATGAGAACTGTAAACAACATATTGTAGCAGCCCTCACTTGTCAGAAGTGAAATTTAAAAAGCAATAAGCAAATCCGGACTGGATCATTTGATGGGCGTCAACCGACGGCTAGCAAGAAATAACAGGATAAAAGAATAAGAGCAAATTTAGCTAAAATAGCTTCACATTTTTAAAATAATTGGTCTGTACTGTGTTTCAAAGACCAAAACACTCCCTCTTTCTTTTAATTAAAAATATAAATAAGATAAGATCCTCTCTGTCAAATAATTACTATGATGTTTTCCCGTTTGGTGCGGAGATATTTCCCAGATAAACAGCGAGTTTGAGTTAACTGACTTCTTTTGCCGTGCAAGTTAGTTACATGTGGAGAAGGTACTTATGTATCAAGTCACGATAATCACGACAGAGGACTGAATTGCTTTCAAATACGAAGTATGAACCATCAGTAATGGTTATTGCCCCAATTACACTAGGACGCACTTTTGTGCCCGCGGTGGAGGACCTCCTAAAATGATCTAAGGAGGCGGCTTAGGTCTTGTGGACCTTGCGCCAAGACCGCAGAAGGCTCAGAAGAAATGACCCCCGAAACCAGCAGCTAAAGGCCCACTCAGGGGGCAGCCGCAGTCTCCTCGTCTGCCTCCTGACCCCCTGCAGAAGGTTAAGCAGCAGCTGACTAGGGGAGCATTCATTGTCATCCTGCCTCTGATCAGACGCCGCTGTTAGGCCAAAGGTGAAGTTGCAGAACTAAGGGGGTTGCCGCATTAGGTACGGGGTACTCAGGACTCCTGAGCTGATAACTAAATAATCTGCAACGTGCTTTCTGGTGTGGTAGTGAGACAACGGTCTATGACACAACACGGGCACAGACTGTAAAATTGCTTTCTGCCAGTTGAAAAAAAAAGAATTACAAGTAGACTACCATTAACCATCTCGGACACATGGTTTTTGAACGTAAAATTTGAAATCATACTGAATAGTGTATGATTCCAGTGTCCCCTTAGGGTTCTCGTGAAATGTGTGTGTAACGGTTTCATCCTTGCAATGAGCCTCTACTCCAGCAGGGGGAGTAATGGAATTATAAAAAGGCAATTGGGAAGATCTTCAATATTAAATTCTCAAAAAGAGTTGTTTTTAATCCTGGTTAAACAGAAATGTTAATCTCGTTCCTTCAATTTAAACACATGTCCTGTTATAATAACAACCCTGTTTTCTGGATATTTACTGATACCAAAACAAACATTTTTTTAACTTAGAGGAAGCAATAGATTTCTTTGAACCACTTAGATCTTGGCCGAAAAACCTCAAAGCTTCTCTCTCTTTATAAAAATGACCTTTGCTAGAACAATTTAGGGAAAAATCTACTCATAAGAACCACAAGGGGGCAGAAGTATCCATTTCACTCAACACAGAGCTTACCGAAGGTGCTGCAGAAGTGGGGAAAGTGTTAAGTGGTGACAGTTTGGGCTTGGTGGCCTGGGACCACATTCATTTTCCACTTATGGAAGCGGTGCGTTGGACAAACATTCACATCTGTCACGTTTCTTCAGCACACCAGGCAAACACACGTTGCCATTACTGTCAGATTAAAGAGGTAAACAAGATTCCCAGTTTGGCTTCAGCGTCTTCCCTGACCAATTGTAAAACAATAATAAATATACCATCTGTCACCAAATGATTCTCATTCTTCGAATGGTTTAGGTGCTGATTCAGGTGCAGGCACATATGAAACACTACATTTGTGTAAAGACTATAACACCCCACACCCAACATAAAAACACTTGGATGAACAGAATGAGAAGGAAACCCCGGGACCTGGGTCTCCCCCAGGCACCACCTCGAGTGAGTGCAGGCGTGCGCAGTAGTCTCGCTGTGCCTGCGCGTGCCGGCAAGTGAAGGCAGAAGGTGAAGGTGTGAAATGTGAGGAAAACCGAATGTGTCACACGGCTGCCTCTCGGCCAATGACACTGAATTACCTCATGGTGCTTTCGACATTCAGCCGTGGCACATGTGATGTGATTATACCCTGCTGGCTCTGGAGTCAAGCAGGTAGGCGGGACAGTCTGGTGACTGGGGATGGCCTGCCAGCTGCCGGGATAAGCTGAATTACTAGTCTGTTGAATTTTCAGGTTGGGAAAAGGTTTTATGTGTGTCTGAGAGATCAGGGTGGGAGAGGGGGTGTTATGCATCTAATGTTCTTGGGCACACATTCCTCCCCTGGTGTGTTGATGGGTTTTGATTTATCTAGGGAAGTAAATTGTTTTGAAGTTAGAGAGAATAGAGGTATGTTAATAACTCACAGGTCCATGTGCTGAAATGAACTGCCAGGCCTGGGCGAAGTTCTGCTTCTAGGATTAGTATCTGTAGTTACAATGACTTGCCTTGGTTTTTGTTAGAATTCAGAACAGGCAATGAACATAATTAATGTTATCCCATGGGAACCATTGGTTCAGCAGTACATGGGAGTGACAGAGACAGATTACAGTCACTTATCATGTTTCATGATTGAAAAGGGTATTCCACCCATCACCTCATGCAAAACACTCATGGCGACAACCCAAAGTCTGAATATTCAGCCATAATGTGAAACATTTTGTTTAATACAAAGTAAGAGACCTTGTTTCTTAAAAGGTTACGTTAAACTCACAGGGCTATAAATGGCTCATTATTCCCCAAACCTTAAGCCAGGAAAGCGGGGTCACGGTTCACTCAGCACAGGGCCTCTGCTCCAATGAAAGCTAGTTTATTGGAAGATTATTCTAGTGTGAGGGCTGTATTCAGAGAAGTTATGAGTCACACAGGTCAAATGATATCTCCCCCTGGGGGGTGGATCACATTTATATCCTTTCCAGGAATGGGACATTTAGGGTAGTCTCAGCTGTACTTTCAGGGATAGGGCAGTTAGAGGTGACCACCAGATGAAACTGTGACATAAATATTTGGTGAGATGGTCACTTTTTATACCATACTTATCACTGACTTGCTGAATTGCAATATTACTGGAAAAGCACTATACTTACGATACTATAATTGGATCTGAATATCCTGGTTCTCCAGTTCTGTTACAGAGAGAATGATTCACAAGATCTTTTGCCAAACTACAAAAAACAGTTTTCGTCTTCTGTCTTTTGTCACTTACCAAGTATACGTTGTTTTCTAAGACTTAACCAATGTTCTTGACAGACGTTGTTCTTCTCCTCGGTCTAGCTGTGGAGTTGTCTTTTGAACATACAATTACATTTGTTTTGTTCTTGATCAGATTCATGTTGCCTCTCCCTCTGAAAATCAGTTACACGGGTTCTCTAAAGCCAGCTGTGTGCGTAAAAGTTGTGGTCGGTGGGGGAATCGCGCACTACACATGTGTAAATAGTACAATAAAAGAACGACAATTTTCACACCATTTTCACACCATTTTCACACCTTTGCACAGTCACGCAGGCACGCAGGTGCCGGCAGATACCCTGAAGGAGTCTGCTCTTCGGGCCATTTCTTTCTCTGTAAACACGATCTACAGTTTAGCAGGACCCATAACAGTGGTGCGAGCCACAGGGGAAAACCACCCTGCCCTAACGTGCAGCAGCTGGTGCAGCCTGATGGCAACGCAGGCCACAAAGCGAGCGGTGCTTTCAGACGTTACCCCGCCACAAAGGCCGTTGAGTTACTGGAACAATCACTGGATTGTAATGACAGGCAAAACCATGTGGTAACTTCAACTTGTGCTTTCCCCAAGGGATTTCTTTTTTCTTTTAACCCGAAAGCCTCTTCACCAAGTCGTTATTTATTGATTCGGTGTGTTTCTGAATAGATCACCAAATTGTTGTTGATAATTTAGACCTTAGTCTCGAGTCTCAAAAACAACCCTTTTCTGTTTGCTTTTCAGAGTCATCTGTATTATTTCTACAAGCAGGGGCTCCAGAAAAACTTTAAAAGCTTAAATAATTGCTAACAAAACAGGCAAGGGAAGAGAATCTCGTTAAAAAGGCCAATTTATTTAAATGGTTTCCCCATTTCCCCTTCTTATTGGAATCTTGCACAACGCCGGCAAAGAAGGTGTATGTGTTCACATTCCGTGGTTATTATAAAAGTAGTCCTGCCGAGTGGCAGTATTTATTGGCTGCAAGAATGTGTCAGTTTCTTATTCGTTCTGTTCATTTCCCAACATGTGGATTATTCATTCATTCAGTCCTTTGGTCTTGCCAAGCTGCGTTGGAGTTTGATGGTTTTGTGTGAAGCACTGTATTAGGTCCCACTGGCACGTGACGGGGTGGTTTTAATCAGCTTTGATAGCGCATATATAACAGCGTCTCCGTGACCCGGCGGTTTTACTGGCTGGTTTGCTTTTTTGTGGATCTACGGGTTAAGTCCACAGGGGAAAAATGTTCACCCATCCGAGGTACACCTAAAACTATCTTTCATAAGCAGCGGAAGCCATCCCTTTCAAGGTTATTTGGAAAAACAATAGCTGTTTTTTGAGTAATTGATAAAGTTGAGTAATTGGTTTCCTATGGAATTTTTTTTTTTGTCTGTCTGTAATTAGACCCATCTCAGTTAGGTCCCCACTTTAGCTTTGTATATTCTGCTAGCGTGTAAGCACCGATATTACTTTTATTGATATGTTATTTTGATACGAGCAAATAAAATTGAAACGTGGGTCGGTTCAATTTATTCCATATCGAAATGTTGCGGACAACCCCTTCTGAGTGACTATGTGACCACGTGACTGCGTGACCGCGTGACTTTGTGACCGCGTGACTTTGTGACCGCGTGACCGTGTGACGACTGTGTGCCTGTGTGACTGTGTGATTGTGTGACCGCGTGACTTTGTGACCACGTGACCACGTGACCGCATGACTTCGTGATTGTGTGCCTGCGTGACTTTGTGACCGCGTGACCGCATGATTGCGTGACTTTGTGACCGCGTGACCGCATGATTGCGTGACTTTGTGACCGTGTGACCGCGGGATTGCATGACTTTGTGACCACGTGACCGTGTGAACGCATGACTTTGTGACTGTGTGCCTGCGTGACTGTGTGACTGTGTGACTGCGTGCCTGCGTGACTGTGTGACTGTGTGCCTGCGTGACCACGTGATTGCGTTACCCTGTGTCACCGTGTGACTGAAAGCAGACTGCTCTGTCATTTTCAGAGTTTGGAGTTTGTAAGATCTGTAGACGGCACATAAAATACTTTATAAAATACAAGGCTCCTTGCTGAGGTTCCTCATATCCTTCCTGCCTCGACTGTAAGTCTGACACACTTTTTCTGTTCCTCATCTATACATGCGCACATTCGTTTCCTGCCATGACCTCATCTTAGGTGAAGCTGCAGGTGAGGTGTTTGTTTCTGTTTCCACCTCCCTGTTTTGGCTCTCAGACGCTGCCTACTCATCGTAAGGCAGAGGACTTTCCTCCTTTCTTCCGGACATTTACATCCGAGAAAATAACAGCAAAGCAACAGTTTCCATTGCATTAGCGAAGTGATAGAACTCATGTACTGTACCGATGGCAGGAACGTTGAAGCGATGTGATGTCGGGACTGAGAACATTTAGCTGTAATTGTCATGAAGTTTACAATGTTTAAATATGTTTCAATGGAAATGAAGAGGAAACGTGGCTCATGCACCTTTCCCCTTCAGTTAAGAGTCAGGAAGTGCCTTAGACTCAGCTCTTCCCTAGATGTGACAAAATGACGATTCAGAAAGACCTTTCACCGCACTTATCTATTTTATTTACACTTTAATTAAGGAATTTGGGAAATTAGAGGCAGAGAGGCTTGGTGAGAAATATGTTTACCTCCTGTGCCCCCCCCCACACACACACACACGCACACACACCAAGGACATTTTGTTGCTCATGGAGAGGAACACGCTCACACAATGCACACAGCCTTTGTGTACAGCTCGCTCATCCAACACAAATGGAATCAGACTGAAGGAGAATTATATTCACAACACAGGACCTGCAGCCCCATCCTGATTAATGTGATTTGACGTTGGGCTGTGAGGTGTGGCTAGTCACAGATTTTCGCCGTTAAATATATATATACACACTCCCATACACACAGTGCCGGTTGCAAATTTGGCTCCGAAATGAGGTCATGTGACCAAAAGCCACACTGTTGGTAAATCCGAGACCACGAGAATTGGGAGGGGGTTTGTTTTCTCCACAAAGCACTCTTCTGTCACAGAATAAACAAGATTTTTAGGAATTCCTCTAATGTAGAGTGCCTCTACATTTCTGTAATGGCAGAATTTATTTTGGCATGACTCATTTGGGTTGAGAGTTTTCACGGGGACGAGAGACAGGAAAAATGCTTCCCATGAGACATTCCCCCCCCCCCGACAAAAATAGACTGGAATTTCATCCCACAAAATATTAGAAGTCGCCTGATGACACAAGTGGTGGGGGTGTCCCGGAAAACGATGGCCTGTGTCTGTTGTGCAACAACGGATCTGTTTCAGATCGACTTTCAAATGCCACAGAGGCCCTCTCTGGGAAAGTGGGGCTGTTTTACTGCAGTTTATTACCCCCTACGTTTCCTCTGACATCTCCAAATTCCTCTGACATCCCTTTTAAACTCCCCTCAGAGTTTTAGCATGAAACCGGTGGTGGGGTGGGGGTAACCCTAACCCTAACTGAGGATCTGTACTGTAACAGGAAGGTCTGTACTGTATCAATGGGTTCTAAGCTCTAGAAGGAGGAGCTGAACAGTAACAGGAGGGTATGTACTGCTGGAAGAGGAACTTCAGTATAATTAAAGACCCTGCATTGTAACAGGAGGGTCTGTACTGTAGAAGGAGGAGCTATAGTGTTACAGGAGGCCCTGCTCATTGCCGGTGGCCCACAATTCGCTGAAACCAACAGAAAATAGTGGCTGCGCAATCTCTAATCAACTAATCTGCCACAGGCAGATCATATAACTCGGCTGTCGTTGGGACACTTGTTACCCAAGCAACCGATCATCTAAAGCAGAGCGATGAATGGAAAACCTTTCCCGGAAAGGCTTTGGGAATTCCCCAATTCCTTGTGAAAATGACAGACTTGCCGAAAGTGGTACTCATTGGAAGTTATTGGAATGTGAAAGGAGTTCTCGCGCTGGCATGTTGCCCAAAAAAAGAATCAGAGGTTCCTTGCGGATTTCATATTTTTTGTCTGGTTGTTGTTGTTACTTGTACAGCTCCATATTAGTCCTGGCTGTCGGATTCTGCTACATGATTGGATGGGCCGAGCCGGTGGGGGCTGGGCGGGGAGTTAGGGTTAGGGTTAAAACTCCTAGGGCCGCCACTCTAGGATTCTTTTAAAATCATCTCTTTGTCCACCTGTAGGAGGCGCTTGTGCTCTCTCATAAGATTGGTGGCCTACACGTTCTTCCGCTCCACTGGGTGAGGTCCTACGGGCTGTTTGTCCACTGACTGGGGAACGGTCCCTTGTGCCAGTTCCTACTTCCTTCTCTCTCGTGTTGATGAGAACCCGGTGTTTGCCGCTGTGTCGTGCTGGAGTGCTGTGATTAGTACGTGTGTAGTTTACCTTGATAAGCAGCCAATTGTTATAGCCTTGGCTAGCTAACGTAGATATGTAAGCAAATTCTCTCTGTTGTGTTTACCTCCTGGTTTATTGTTGTGTTACTAGACTTGTGCCTGTGCCTGCTGTGTAAAAACACATAGTGCCATGTTTTTCAGTCTTTTTAATGCACTTGAGAATATACTGCGCATGACCATAAACAGTTTTGCGAATAGAAAATACAATTAGTTACAAACTAACCACTAACCCCTCCTCACATAGAAAGCTAAGTCCTAGCAGTCAGTTGAACTTGTTCTATTGCTCTTTTCCCATTACAGGGCAGCGACAGCGAGTATGAGCTGGAGCAGAACCGGCAGAAGACCCATTCCTTCGTCAACCACTACATCAGTGACCCCACCTACTACAACTCCTGGCGCCGGCAGCAGAAGGGCATCTCTCGGGCCCAGGCCTACGGTTACACGGAGAAGGAGACGGCCGACCCTGATCCCTGCGCCCCGCCACCCCCTCTACCCCCTCTGCCCCCGCTCCCACCTCAGCTCAACCCCGCCCCCCAGGCCCAGGCCCCACCCCCAGGCCAGGGAAGCCTGTTCAGGCCCAAGGGCAGCCGGACTCCCACCCCGTCGCAGCAGTCCTCCAACCCCCCCAGTCAGCACAGCACCCTCTACAGGCCACCCAGTAGCCTGGCACCTGGCTCACGAGCCCCCATCGCCGGATTTTCCTCCTTCGTTTGATAGAAGTGATACACAAAGACTTTATATCCCGCTCCTCCCCAGCCCCGTGTCTGAAAACAACAACTACCAGTCTACTACGCTTGCATCACAGTCGGTTTCCCTTTCCTTCGATTTTGGGGTGTTTTTATATAATTTTTTTTTTTACGGTATCAGAAACATAAATGAAAATGGCAGCATTCTTTTTTTCTGTTTTTTTTTTCTTTCTTGTCTGCGTGTGCTGATGTGTTCTTGTGTTTGCTGAATCCCTGTTCAAAAGTGATAGTGTTGCATTTTTTTATTTTTATTTTTTATTTTTTGCTAATTGTGTCAGTTGCATGGTGTTTTATTTTCTTTTGTGACTTTTATTTTGTAATTAATTTTCATGCTTTGGTTTTTTGTTTGCATATGTTAAAAAGCAAGAATCTATTTAAAAAAAAAAACAGCTGTAAAAACGTTTCTAAAAAAAAAAAAAAGATTCTACACTTGGGCCGTAAACATCACTGGAAGTGAAGATGCAGGACAAGGGAAAGCTAGAAGAGGATAGAGGAATGTGAGTGTAAAAGGGAAAGAGGCGCATCACTGCCCTGGCTCTTGTTTATAACCAGTGGCTGGGATGAATGGTTACAGGAAGGTGTTTGGGATTTGGTTTGTGAAGTGGATGTGGTCGCATTCAGCGGAGAGGTGTGGCGGAATGTTGCCTGGAAGCAGCATCGCCCGTTGATGTCAGAGGTCAAAGGTTAAAGGCTTGCGATGAGCATCATATAACTCCAGTTAGCGGATCCTCTTTGAGCGTAAAGAAATATGGAAATGTCTTTGAATGTCTCGCTGTGTTTTGAAGATGCCTTGGGACATTTAAAATGAAGTTTTTCTGAAATCTGAAACCCCTCTAGACAAACTACTGAAATGCAATCAAGTATGCAATTAGTTTGGCTTATCAAGTTTAAAGAGTCTCTGTTTTTGTTATTTCCTTCATGGGTGTGGATTTTCCTTATTTTCCCTTTCTTGTTCATATCATTCATGACATCAGATTTAAAACAAAAACCAAAAAGATACCTTGGGTCAAGGCTCAGTGTACATCTCGTGTGCCCCTGTATTTTGCGAACATGTGATGACATGTCATTTTTATAGATGCTATCAGGCCCATGCAGCTGCTGCCAATGTCAGGTGTTCCTTTCTGTAGTCATAGAAACCTTTGAGCAAAAAAACCAGAGGTGATGTCATGGGAAAGATCCCACAATGATGGTAGATCCATGACTCTGGTTTATCTGTGGGGGAAGAGATTTATCGTACTTACGTGATTGTGTTGGGAGCACTGTTGCCCTGGAGGATGTGAGGAGACATTATATCACTGTACGATCTGATGAGCCACAAAAAAGGTACTCAAGGGCATGGGTTCCCAGACAGCTTTGTTGGCAACACGTCACACACACACACACACACACACACACACACGATGTAAGAACACATGTCCTACGAGAGCTGAGGTGAATCCAGGCTGCAGAGCTGAATCCACATTCTTCATTGCCTAGAAGCCCATCTCTTAATTTTGTCCTCTGTGATCGATCAGGGGCCTCGGACCTGCGTGGTTGGAGTCATGGAAACTATGTAGCTATATGAAGGGCGACATTTAGAATACTTTTTGTTGTTTTGTTTTGTTTTGTTTATTCGAATGTCAGCCAGGTAGCTTGGAAGGCTATGAAGTCAATATCACAGGACTAACCCCAATGAATTTTGTCATTTGGAAAATAAATTAAATGAGAACCTTAATGACTATAATTCATTTCATTATCTGTGAGGGAAATAGAACCCTATAACCATTTAATACACGGATCAGAAGATGCAGGAGGGTATTGTTGTCTAGGGTTTTGTGTTTTATTCAGATATAATTGCTTTGAAAGTGTGTGTGTGTGACTACGGTGAAATCTCTTCTGTCCTCTGTTCCATCCGTCGACCCTGGATAAATCGGATCAGTGATCCAGAGAAATCCTGTCTCTGCGCCCCTGTTGACCCCTCATGATTTGGGTGCTGTTCCATCAAGCCGAGGTGACACAGGGATCTGAGCATTAGGGACTCATATGCCCCCCCCTTCCCCCCAGAGGCTGTGCTTTGTTTGCAGCCTGTAACCGTGACCTGAAGCTCCGAGTAAGGTTTGCTTTTCCCTACGATCGCTCAGACGGAGGCTGGATTGAAACATCTCGCTTGCTCTCTGCTCCCTTCTCTCTCGCTCTCTTGGTATCCAGCCTGCCAAGCCAAACACAGAGACCAGAGTCATCAGTTTGACAGCACAGAAGAGACATATAAAAGTCAAAACAATAGGGAAATGTAATACAAAGCAATGAATAGTGAAAGGTAAGACATTTCAACGAACCAACCCTCTTTCTCTCTGGGGCTATTTTTTCCTGAGGTGTAGCTTTGGTGAATGAAACAAGAAACTCTCTGCCTCACATCCCGTATGAACAGAGAATTCTTTGAGCGTGCCCTGGGCCGGGCAAAGACACCCCCTAGATGCAGTCGGGCACGAAGTGCAAACCCTTGTACGTCCTGTGGTGATCAGGCTTGTGGTGATGGTTAACTCCAAAATGTCAAGGCTAAGGTCTGGTGTTGTTACGGGCAGAGGGTTATGCTGACTGAGCAAAGGCGAGTTAAAAGAGTCTGGCGGAGGAGAAAGAGGGATGCGGGACACCCAGGGTTAATCCCTTTATTCCAGGCTGGGAAACATTGCTCTCTCTCTGAAGGGGGTACAAAAAGTGGGGGCTGGCCCTTGGAAAGAGGGGCTAAAGTGAGGTGGTGGCCTCGTTTACCAACATGCTGGCATGGGGTAAAACACATCAGACAAGTGCTTGCACCTGCACTTAACATCACCGGAAGATTGACCTGGCAAGAAAACCCTGTATGTTGCCTGCATAACTGCACAAAAGCCCTGATAGGGCAACCAGCCAAAAAAAGGAACCGATCTTGAAATAGGAACTCTTAGCATACTGTGTTTACTTACATAGCACTTCAGGCTAGCTATGACTTGAAGTGACTGATAGAGTCATAACATCCTGGGCCGGTCCCCAGCCATAAACTGTAACGTTGTCCAACTTCTGCTGCTTTATCACAGCAATGTTAGTAAAATGTAATGTGTTAGCTGGGCCTTTCCAGATTGCAATTGGATACTCCGTCCGATCTCTCCGCAATTCAATTGGGTGCTGGTGTTTGGAGGCCACTTGCTATTTCCATTTTTATTGATTGTTGATCCCCATGCCCAAGGCTGAACCTTGATCTGACAGCCTTTACTCTTCATTGCTAGATGTTGGGGTCCAGGTAAAACAGTTACCGGTGGACCTGGAGGCTTTGGGACAATCACAAGCTCAACCAGGCCCTGCAGTTGCAAATCACCCTGTAAACGAGGTCCGTCTGCTGCATGCTATTGCAATTGCCCATTTTCCACGTGCTTCTGACTCGCATTCCTGATTTTCAGCAGTCAGTCAATTTTAAAGGAATGATGTTGCAAACAGCAAATGCATTCATTGAAGGGTGGGTGTGGGGTGAGTAGCCAAGATGCAGTTTAAGCCTAAAACCAGGACAGCCATTCCAAACCACCATGTGATAACTGATATAGCTGATGAAAAGGGTCTATTTGCAATAGTCACCATGTATGTCCATTGCTGAAGTGACCCCAGCAAAAGGAACTATTCAAGTGGCTCTTAAGAGAGAATTAAAAATACATGCTTTTTATAATGCTCACATGTCTAACAGAAGTTTGCCATCATTAATGTGTCACTGTCGTTAATAGTACTTCGGATGTATTTACAATGCTTTTTTTTCCAGATTTTTAATTTTATTTCTAAGGGCATGTTTTGGTTCATTAAACCATTTTTTGTTGTTGTTTTGCGATCTGTGCATCTGTCTAATTGTGTATTTATAAGACAGAATTAAATAATTATTTTGGTGTGTTGGGGTGTGGCCCTCGTTGGTACTACGCTGTTTGACCACATGAACAAAGGCCTTGAGACTCCTGTGTCCTGTGTTCTTAATTGCTAATCCAAAGCTGACAAAATAAGAACAAACAATCTAGAAAATTATTCATTCAGAAATAATAGAAGATTAATATTTATTTTTTATGTACAAAATTATTAAAATATATACTTTTTGAAATATGGCTGCCCTTAGCTATAATGTTCTTAAGGAAACCACAGGGTGTAGAATCATCCAATCACATCCATGCATTTTTGGTCCAATAGAATTATTCCAAAAACACTGTGTTCACTGTAAGCATTTATTTTATTTTATGCTTTGGTTTTTTTGTGAAATGTGAATGTGTAAGCCCTTCAGATTGACTTATGGGTAAAATTCACAGATTGAACTGCTTTGTGAACCTTACAATAAGTCATATTTGAGTACAACTTTATTAAGTTCTCAAAATGTGGGGTTCAAGTCACCCATAGTGATTGACAGCTAGTTGCCAGGGCTGGACCCAAAATTACAGTATGTAAACCCCAGTCCAGGATATACTGTATTATACTGAGTGTTTAGTGCCAAGGATGTATTCTGTGTGATCAAATATATTCTTTATTAGACTAAAGAAAGACAAACAAAAATAATCACTTGAAGATTCTTTGGAGCTCTCTGATGCTTTATTGCTATGGGCAAAAGCTTGAGGTGACCTGACGAAAAAAATATTTTCTAAATAAAAAGTAAGAAATGAAAACGATTGATTCTGTGTTGATTTATTTATTGTTTTCAGCGATTATTAAATATACAGTAGAACCTAGGTCCACAGGTGATCAGTGCGTATGAACTGAGGTTTCTATTGTTTTCTCTAATTGCTGATCTTGAAAACCCGAAGTTTTTCTTTTTTTATTTGGTTAACCTAATATTATTTATGATAGTAATTCAATAATTCATATATTTTTTAAACTTATAAATTGACCAGTCATATATTTTTCGTGTTGCGTTCCTCACATTCCTTCCAGGTTTTGGAATGGCGGGGTATCGCCGACCATTACTGTATAAAGCGATCTTGGTAAAGAAAGGCGAATCACTGTTAATCCCCGATTCCTTAAATGTCATTTGAATGTTGATTAAACGTCTGCAAGTCGATTGCAGGATTCATTCGGCAGGTATGGACTTTTACCGCAACGCGAACAACGTCCAATTTGCACGCAAGCAGCTATTCTGTCGATTTTATGAACCATGTAGTTCACATTTTTGGCAAACATGGGTAAATAGTGAAAAGGTATCCCAATCCACAAAGATAGTAAAGTCACCTTTCGAACAACGGAGAAGATAAGGTGATATAACGAGAAATCGACTGGCTGAAAATAAAAACCCAAGTGTGAGAATCGGACGTCTTGAAACAGTAGCCTAGATACTGCACGGTGAGTCTGACCTTCGTGCGAATTCCTAACACCTTTGGTGGTAGTTCAAAAGAAATGTCACAATGAAGATCCCCTCCCCACACATACGCAAAATGTTAATTCCATTAGCTCGTTTGCATAACTTCTAGCGCCCTTCATTAACTTTATTTGAGCTTTGTCTCAAAAAGAAGATTAGAACATCTGATCGTGTGTCTGCTTGGAATACATGTTTTCTAGGCCGAAGAGGCCTTGTTAAAATCCTTAATAAATTAGACTATTATTTAAATGATATACCACTTGTGCCTTCTTGTTTTTCGATTTAAGTTTAGGCTACTGGAATAACACAATGGAGTAAATATTATTTATTTAAAGAAGTAGTAGATGACCAAAACGAGACTGAAATTTACTCACACATAACTATAATTATTTAATTTCATGCAAGTGAAAGATAGCATAGATTCTGGCAATTTTGTATTAGCAATCTTTTGAAACTAAAATGAATGACCATTATACACACATAGGGTACTTAGAAATGCATTTATAGTACGTTGTTAAAAATGAATGATTTAAAAAAAAAGATTAAACAAACCCTGAGATGTCTACATAAAGTGATTGACACAAATAGATGATGAGGACTGCTGCAACTTCGGCAAACTTCGGATTTTCGGCATCCATCAAAACAATGTGGCTATGATGGTAATTGGATTGTGATGACCGTGTCCTGGTTTAATATAGAAACTTAAGTCGTGAAAAGACGTTGGCCTTGACCTACGTTTTAGAAACACGCACATTGATTGTAGCGGACCCAAGTAACGAATGTGGCTCTGTCCCTTTAAACAGGGCAGGGAGGCGGTGATTTCAGAGCGAGGTCTAAGTAGGAACAAACACAGTGATTCAGTGCGCCATCATCACACAGCAAAGTCGACGGACGTACCAGACGGTTGGGAACTGTGAAGTAATACCGTGACACATTGAAGTATTAACTAATGCTATTTTATTGAACAAAGAAACATTGTAGCATAATACTATTTTTTATTTTTATATTAAACTTTCATACACAAGGAGTTGATAAAGGATTTCATAGCGCGACAAAAAATTTGGTTTGTTGACTGGGGAACCTGAAAAAAACAAACTGAGATTGCGGTCGTGAATCAGAGAAAGAACTTCGCGGACAGGATTACTTCAGACAAGCAGGGTAAATTAAATGTCTTTTGTTTAGATCTAATCTCGTGGACTGGTTGATGATATGAGGCACAGCAGGTCTTCAACAATTGTGACGTTACTTCGCTAAATCCACAAAATAGAGTATGCATGTCTATTTATTAATGAATTTCGCTTATACTTTTATTTTCCTAATACTCTGCTTTTAAACCGTACCTTCGAGTTTTTATTATGCTAAGTTTAAATATCGACAGCTGAACTGGAAGCTATGTTAACACAATGAAACTAGTTTTTCGTTTATAAAAACAAAGCACAATATTCTCAACCGCGCTATAACATTCTGGATCTTACGGTCTCCCAGATAAGGGAGTGTCGGGTGGTAGTCGCTTTGGTGCTGGCTGTTTGGCCAGGTCATTGTGTGAGGGAAACCTAATTTTTAAGAAAAATGCTTGAATTGGTTTGTACGTTGCTGTATTCCCGGCTCCTGTACTCTTTTTCCCTTCTCGCGGTCATACTTAGGCTGTATTGTGTCTATCACAAGGCTATAACATCCACTTATATTGTCTTATTTCCCGAATTCCCCTAATTTTACTTGATTGAGAAATAACGCGATATTTGGGTAGCTAGTTTTACTAGTAGTAGTTTTACTTTTTATGGATTGCACGTGTATTCTAGCTTCAATTTTACTCCAAGTATCCATTCAGGATCAAAGCTAGTTTGAATCACAATGATGCCTGGTTATTTTAGTTTACCTGCCAGACTACCTGGGAAAGGAATATTGCGCTTTATTCACTATATATATATATATATATATATATATATATATAAAGCCACAGCATTCGCCACCTGTGCGCAAGTCACTTTGTTTTAAAGGCTTAAAAGTTATATTTGAAAGTCAATCCGTTGTGCTACTTTATCTATTCCTATCAGGGTTTGGTTCCGTGTTTCCTTTTTTCCCCTCAATACATCGCTATGATGGGTTTTGTTGTGCTGTGTCATAACTACGTCGTTAGACTAATCCAGAGCTCAGGTCTGTGTGGTGACGTCATTTATTTAGAATCGGAGTTATCTAGACTGTAGATATCTTTACGTCGACTGTAATTTATGGTCTAGCCAGGAAGCCCGTCAAAGACTAATCTAAGCAGTCTTTCAAAAATATTGGCGGGTATAAAATTAATAGCCCAGCAGTAGCCTGTGGAACGCCCACCAGCAGACCGATTGTCGTGGCCCCGTCAATTTGCTGAATTTTGACAACGAGGGGTTTTGACATGTAATGGGATCCGCACAATCATCCCCTCGCGATAAACTTGGTTACACAGGTCACTGTTGCGAAAGAAAGTTCCTCATTAGAGAAAGATTGTTTTGACAGGACACATTTTTCAGTGAGCCAGCTATTTACAATCCCATGTTTCCCAAGAGCATCATCTGATTTTTGCGATCTGTCCCTCTTATTTTGTACTTATTATTGGTGGGTTAGCAAGTATTGTTGTTTGATTTCTATAATGCATGTTTAATAAGAGGGGATAGAAGCCAGGCATGTTATTGCTCTGCTGAAGAAGGTAGTGCCTGTGAGCAAGGTACAGATGGTTGAAATATGAGTGGAAGGGGTGGATTAGTTGCTCAGCATACATTAAAATGTAGGGATTTGAGGGGGACAGTTGCAAAACGATCTGCTGATGGACTACCTAAAAAACCTGCTGCTGTTTAGGCTGTTGCAATCCCTCTTCACAAAGGGATTTTTTCTTCATCCTGCGTTGAACATTAACAGAGTTTGGTCACAGCCGACAACTCGGGGGCATCGGACACTGATCTGATCTGGAACTCCTGCCCTCCGGCTCCCTTTCGCATATCCTTTGTGCCCCGCTGAACAGGAAGGCCCTTCTCCTGGGTGCCGCGGTCCGATCACCCACTCACTGTTGGCACCACGCAGGGGCTTGTGTGCTACCACGCTAGGATAATTATGCCCTGTTTTCCACATCATTAGCGATAGGCATGGGGCCCGTTCACCAGCTTAGCTCTCTCTCTCTCTCTCTCTCTCTCTCTCTCTCTCTCTCTCTCTCTCTCTCTCTCTCTCTCTCTCTCTCTCTCTCGCTTCACTGCGTATAGATGTCACTGTGTAGGATTAGCTCAGCCAGTCGTGTTTATCGCAGTGGGCCATGGCATTAAATGGAGGCCTCATCATTTGCCATGTGACTTGTCATGTTGATGAATGTGCCTGGTGTTAGGCTGGACAGAGACTGATCTGGGGTCATTTTTGTAACATGCCAATTTGAGGTTTGTTTGAAAATGTATTTCAAGTTTTTATCTCTGCTTTTGTGCAAAATTTTATCCTCAGAAGAAGAAAAAAGTTTGCTTGAGAATTTTTTCCAAATGAATGGTTTTGCTTTGTGTTGGAGTGGAGATGACTTTTGACCTCTGACCTCTCACTGCCGCCAAGAGCCGCTGTGTGAATGGCTGCCTTTTTGTCTCTCGACGACCCCCGCCTGAAACCCAAGGTCGTTGCAGTGGTAAACGGCAGACTAAACAAACCCAGAGAACTGAGAGAATATTCCAGAGACCACCAGTAACTGCCGTCTTACTGCCAGAGGCTTCATTTCTTCTTTACTCAATTTTATTTATTTTCTTAAAGCTACATTTTTCCCGTCACAGAGGCTGGGGTTGGGAAGATGTTGGCCAAGGGCACTCTCTCTCCCTCCCTGCCATCAGGCTTCTACAGATGGGCCTCATGAAGAGATTCTCACTCCTTCCCTCTCGGTTCTCTGCACGAGTGACACTGTACAGATGCATGGTCCCTTCAAACCAGCACCGCTAAATTAGCAGAGCTGTGTCATTGGGAGTCATTTCTGAAATGGAACATTAAATGATCCGAGTTCAGTTTTCAGGAGCCTTTTACGTGGGGATTGTATTGTTGGTGTGCTTCCATTTTGGCTCGGCGCGTGGGTCGTACTGATGTACAGCTGGCGACATTCCCAGCAGGAACTCGCTCTGAGGTCGTGGTGGTGGTGAGTGGGTGGGGGACGAAGAGGCTCGATTTTTCTCTTGAAAATGCTGAATGTGTCCTCCAGACACCCAGCAGAGTGTGCAACAGTATGCGTCTTTGCTTATAAAGTGCAGACCTGGTTTTGTGTACGAGGCCCATTGATTCGTTTACATTAATGAGATTTATAGGATATATTAATTTTATTTGACTTGCTATATAACAATTATAACAATTTATCATGACTTGTTGTTTTCATCCTTTAACAGCTGTATCATTATCAGATATGCATTGCTTTAGAGAGTGATCCCTCCCCCGGAAAGTTGCAAAATGGCAGTCTGTATTTTGCTGCTGATACACCCCTTATAGGCGGAATCTTAGACTACCATCCTTAAACGGTAACCTACAGATATTCTGCATTAAATAGTTTTAATGGATTTAGATATTCAGGTAAAGTAGACTTGTTCTGCCTGCAGTTTGTACTTTTTGACCCCATGAGTTAAATTTATCCACTTCTAACAAACCCTGGGCTGTTACCCAAAACGGGTCCCTGAATATTTTGAGAAACAGCGAATTAATTGGCTATTAATGACTTTTACCCTTTCAACCATTTGATCTAATTAAATGATATCTCATTCCTTTCACTTTATGCTTGAAAGTGATAAAATAGTCTTTGTGCGTAAATCCTGGTGGAGCTGTGTTGTTCCAGAGACAATGGCAGGACATTTTCCTTTGAAGTGCGGGTGTCCCAGAGAGGATATCAGGCATGCCTCCCCGAACTTCAGCAGAAAAACAGAACTTCCTGGAAGGAGAAATTGGAGTTGAATTTCATGATCATGGGAGCATGTCCTTTCAGGGAATTTTTACAGTTCCGTCCGAGAAAGCGTTGGCTTACTGTTCCAAAGCAGAACCCCCCCCTCCCATACACACACACACACACACACACACACACCAACCATTTTCTCTGAAACTCGATCACCTTGCTGTTTTTCTGCTGCTACTGGGCATCAGTTCCATGATCCTCTCTGAACCATGTAGCAGGTTTTTTTAAAAGCCTCAAGCACTAAAATCTTTACCCCTGTCCATGCAGGATTCATCGTATCTGCTTCCTTCAGCTTTATTGAATAAACCCCCACCCACCCCCCAAAGCCGCGTTGGCACCGGGGCGGGCCGGAAAGGCCCCGTTTATACATTCCAGCAGACTTTGTCTCGTTGCTTACGGAAGGATAGTGCATAGTGATAAGGAACCGGTTAAACTAAGAGCTCAGGGACCGGAGCATCTGGGTTTCCCCAGCGATAGGGTTACTACTACTACTGGGTTTGTGGTTCCTATGTTATATACCCTCTCCAGTAAATTCACATTCAATATTTCTACATATTCGCAATGCGTCATTGTTTTTTCACTGAAACTTTTCAGATGTCGAAGGCTCCTTGTTAATTAGAGAGCTGAAGAATTGTTAATGGTAAGGAATTCTGCCTTCTCACTCCAGCACACCTACAGGAGTCGTCTTTGACGTGATTGTCATGTTGTGCGGCAGGTTTTTGGGAGCGGCCTGATGACTACTCCAGTCAACCCCTTATTTGGCTCTGTAGCCTGACTATTTGCATTTTGTAGGATGTGTGGAGACTGCTACGGGGGAAGACGGATTCCCTTGGCCCACATTGGTGTTGCAGAAGTCTGTCCCGAACCTATACCCCCAAATCTTTGTTATGCACTGTTACTGTTCAATGATCTCCTGGACAGAGTTGGGTTTCCACTGATAAACCGTCCATCCTTGAGGCTCTTTTCTGCCACTTAGTCTCGTCTGTCTGTTTGCCTGCGTTTGCTGTTTGTTAATACAGGAGAAATGCTCCCAAGCTTGCCAAAATGGTAAGGGGGTTAAAATTCACCATTTCTACCACTGCCCCTTCAATCCAACATTGCTGGACAGAGTAACTGAGTTAGAAGTGCAGGGTGAGAAGGCTGTTTGGTTAATAGCTTACTGGCTGTCCAAAGTCCCTCTGTTGTTTGACAGCGTTTCTCCTTAGTGCTATGTAACCCTTTCACGCTGGGAATGTACTGTAGTTGGAATCCCTCAATCCTAATACCGGAACCTCAACTAGGCAGCTTCCCTCTGTGTCTGGTTGTCTGCGACAAGGGCACATTTTCCTCTGATGGCCCCACGACCTGACTTCGCAGCCTTAGGTGGACTTTGAGCTCATGCTCAAGCAGATGCTGCCCTGTTGTGGAGCAAGGAGGTGGGGGCAGGAGGCTGGTGGAGTGAAGGAAGTTCTACCGTTGGCCGTCAGACGGCAGGGCTTCACTGGGACTCGTAGGTACTCGAGCAAGATGAATGCATTTATCCGAGTGCTGAGTGGGGAAGTGATGGAGGATTAGCTGGAAGTTATGCGTTTGCCTCAAGTTGCGTTTATTCTGGCAGATGAGATGTGACCTATAAAGAGGTAGCCTGGTGTGATTCAAACTTAGCATGTGATGGCATGTGGCCATCAGTTTAGCCAGAGAACAATCGGAACAATCTTGGCCTTGCCTGTGCCGGTAGCATTGTGGTGATGTGATATACAATGAGGAAATGGGCCACAAGACTGGTTCTACTGATTTGGCTAGCTCTCCTCACTTTTGGTTGAAAATTAAGCATTGCCTTTTAATCATTCATTTGGATGTGGTAATGACTGGGGAAAGTTAGGCCTTTAGGAGCAGCGTTTGTGAGGAGAGGGAAGGGTGGGCAGGGAACACTTCCGACTGGTGCTTAAGTACAGAGTCCCTTGTTTGCACTCTCTCTCTTCTCCCTTCCTTTTCGAGAACGCCCATGACGTTCTTTCTTTTCCATCTCAGAAAGCTGCGTGTGTGGGTCTGTGTGCGACCGTCCTCTCTGTGGAAGTAGTTTGCTGCACTGGCCGAACGGGCCCAGGTCTCTTTTGTCATCATGTGACCCTGCACACTGACCGGGAGAGGACCCTGTCAGGGGCTAGACTGTCAGTGGCCAGTCTTCACATTGTAGCATCGATTCATTGTAGCAGGGATCCAAATTATTCTATTCATTTTTAATGGGTTAATGCATAAATTTCCTTTCAAACTGTAGCAATTTCACACATTATTCTTTCAGAAAAAAGAGCTCTGTGTCTGCTGAGGTGGGGTGGGGGTTGGGTGCATTCTTTTCATTTTTAATCCCCCGCCCTCATTTTGAGGGGTTGAGGAGGCTGGGGAGGCCCATTAATTGTGGAAGGATGCGATCGTCATTAATCGCCCTCAGCCACAATGCTGCAAGTGTGTTTTAACTAGAGGAGTTTCTCCAAGGACAGGGTAAAGAAGTGCCCCAGAAGGTCCCAAGGCCTTATAACAAAGTTGTTCAATATACCGTTCCTCTTCGTGTGCGTGCGTGCGTCCTCGTCCTCGTCCTTCTTTTCTTTCCAACACCAAAGCCGCTGATTGGAAGCACTTCCACAAACGACTGGGTGTGTCTGACAGGAAGCTAAACGGGAAAAACTAGTTTGCTTATCGGGAAGGCTTACGGGGCTCTTGTGTTTAGTGCAAAGGGGAATGGCGAACTGCGTGTCAACTTATGAATAGCCTTGATGTGTAGTTTTGGCTCCTTAATTACAGTATTTTCAGTAATGGCACCAGGGCAACTTGCGTAACATATTGGGAGGTGAGTGAACATAAGGGTGTCAGGCGAGAGGAAAGAGCTGAGACGAGTTCACAGCCAGGGGCATTAGCAATGAGTGGGTAGGTAGGTGAGAGAAGTGTTGATGTGTTGATGGGGGGGGGGGGGGGGGGGGGGGGGGCGGGGGGGGGGGCGGGGGCCGCGGGGCGCGGGGCGGGGGGGGGGGGGGGGGGGGGGGGGGG
>JAOYSI010028299.1:56591-68473 GCA_025775065.1 Hiodon alosoides
TAGCAACTAGGGGGTAGGGAGTTGTGAGAATTGTTTATGTTTTTATGACCCCCCCCCCCCCCCTCCACACACACTCTCACACCGCAGGCGAGCCTCCCACATAGGAGGCTGGTAAGATGCTGAAGTATTGTTAAGTTCTATTGAGGTTAAATTAACCCTCATTCCACAATGAGGACTGATGGCGACTCGATGCAAGGACTCTTGTACAGCCCTTGCCCGTTCTTCAGGGGTGTCGTCAATTCAGGACACGGGGTCCAGTCACTGCCAGTGGTTTCGGAAGTTCACAGTTTTTCAGTATGGAGAGCCAGTAGGCTAAGGCCTTTATCCAGGTGTGCCCAAGAGGACAGAGGCGCAGTTTTGTTTGATTTTTAAATCTAGTACAGTGGTCTACAATATTTTATCTCTTGCTTCTCCATCAACCGTGCTTATTTTTATGTTATTGTATTATTATTATTATTTGTCCCTGTACCTGAATATTTGTGTCTGTAAATATGCTCTGTCTATGGAAATATAGACATTTAAAATAAATCTTCCTGTGCAGGGGGCAAGCCATAGTGATGGGTTTGTACGGCCATATGGAAATGCAGTGGAAAACCAGGGCTGAAATTGACTCGCTGCTGGAATGGAATAGAGCCCTCAGCTGTGTGGTGTAGTATGGGAGAGATGGCTGTATAAACAGCCCCCCCTCACTTCTCTGCTGCCGCAGGGCTTGTCCAGGGGATCGTGGACTTTTGGACTTTACATGAATGTGAAGTGGTCTTTGAACCGCGGTGAACTCCCTCTGTGGTTTCAACACCAACTAAGCTTATGTTAACTTAGCTTGTTTTGTCCTGTTATAGAAGGGTGGACAAATAGAGAATAAAAAATTCTACTAGTTTCAGGAAATCCAGCGGATGTTATGTAAGTAAGTGCAGTTCCAGAATCTGCAGTCATTTTTTTCTCTCGCTGTTCTAAATAGGACGCGAAGGCACCGCTTGGGAGGAAGCGTTCCATTCAAACGCCATTGTTCTGCGTCATCAATTTCAGAATCTCTGAGGAATCTCTGTTCATGTGGTGGGAATTTGACTCAGTTTACATTTACATTCAAAAGTTATATTGATCAGTCTTACTCTGTATTAGCTTCTGTACCTAAAATATATAGCAAAATATTTTTTTCAAAGTTACAACTTTCAAAAGATTTTCTATTCATTTCAGTGGAATTTTGTAGCTAGTACTCTTCAACCTCAGATATCCAAAATATATATTTCACAAATGCCACATATAATAGCTTATTGGAAAGAAGACTAATTAATCTTTAATTCAAGGTTAGTTTGATCTGGGTGCCGCCTTTTCTCTCAAATTAAATGCACCAAAAAGTTGAATATCTAAAATCCTTTCACTCACATTTTTGGCAATGTCAAGGCACAGCGGTCTACTAAGTCACGAGTTATTTGTCAGTTTGTTGGCTGAGCCCAAAAGGTATAGTGTCCTATTGTCCACCCTAGTTTCAATCATTGGTGTTCTCTCCCACTCACACCACACGCCTCTACAGACATGCAGACTTAAACCGATTCTGAGTTGCAATCTAAGCGGCTCAAGAGTCTCTGTGTAAGGTGATAAGGGGAAGGGTTTAACTGAGATTGTGTACAGGCCAGTGAGTGAGTGGTGTCCCTGCAGTAGTAACCCAGTCTCTGTGTCTTGTTCTTAACCTTGCTCATAACCCAGAGCAACCCCTAGCTGCTGTCTTCAAAGCCAAAAGTGCAGTAGGTATAAAGACGTATTAGCTTAGGACTTTCTTGCCCTCCGCGTTGTGGTTGGTGAACGGGTTAGTAGTAGCTGGAGTCTGATGCGAGATCCTTCCACAAAGGAAACTTTTGCCTCGTTCTATACATATATTGGAAGATTGACCTTCAAGTTGTCCTATTCTTGCCACTGAGCTTGCACCACCTTGTGGCAAACAGGTCAGTGATGGTCACAGGTGTCAGCAGTGAAATATCACCGGTGACTGCTCTAGTTTGCCTTCAGTGGAGTATAAATCAGTCTGCGTCTGTCTCTTGTGTTAGGCACAGCAGGGTGCGGCAGTACGCTATTCTGGGTTTTTTTCCCAGTCGAGCATTGTCTGTATTTCAGTTTGAACGTGATGCCTCTCGCTTATTTACATTGTGACATCACTGTGATTTATGGCTGTTCTGAGTCAGTCTTTCATAATCATTTTTTACGTTCTTCGTTTGCCGACCTCTGTTCATTCATTCATGCCCACCCCCCGTTCTCTTTTTCCTTCTGTGTAAATTAAGATGTGTGCGTGTGGGGCACATTGTCCACACGTTAATGCAAAACAGAGGAGGATTAAATGAGGTAATTGAATAGAGGTTACGCTGTGGCAGACAAGACAATACAATTCTCCACGGAGACACATCATGCCTCAAACTGGGCTAGCTTATCCTTCGTAAAAAAAACCCCCTCTTCTCTCCGGCACAACAGTTGCTTTTGGAGCTGAATGGTCTCTTTGTTTTCTCCCGAGATGTAAATATTTTCAAGGATGACGTCTCTCCGGAATATTGTTGTCTGAAGCCCATTCATTCCAAAGGAACGCACCACACAAATCAGCCGCGGCCCATCCTTTTGCTTTCCGGCCCTGTAGCCCTGCCGGCGTTTCTGTTACGCGACATCACAGCACCCTCTGCCAATTGGCGGGTACCTGATTCTGCCCTGGAGCTTTCTGGCTCTCCCTCGACATTAATGTAAGTGAAGAGTAGAGCTCAGCGGTATGGCGGTCTCATTGCACAGACGGGCGTGCTTAATCTAAATCACTCCAACAAAAATCTTAACTGTGTGAGTGGGCGATGCACAAATAAAAAGGATAAAAGGTAGCTGTGGTGATTCAGTAAATGGCATTAGCATTGCGCATATGATCTCTTCCCTTTTAGAAATGCAGGCGAGATGATGAGATACCTTTCATCTCTTGGGCTGTCGAGACAGTGGGTATACGTGAAGCTGTATGATCCCCATGCTGGGGCCACACTGCCGGTTTCCCCGGGGAGTTCCCGCTGCTTGAGGGAGTAATGCCCCTGGGGTTTTCTCCCCGGTTCCCTTAGTGGGCAGGTCTCCAGAGGACCCGCTGGGCCTTATTCTCTGTTGGCTCGCAGAATTTTTTTTTTTAAGGCTGCTTCACGACTTATGTGTTATGAAGGAGAGTGTCCTTTGTTTTGTTTTTTTGCCCGTTTAGCTAGATGCAGAGTTCTGATGTGTGTCATTTTAGTGGATTGGTCATGTGTTTTTTTTTCAGACTAGAGTCATTGGAAATCGTTGACAGTTAACATCCTTGTTTCCATCTCTTTTGCCATATCTGTCTGAATGATTCCAATTTGTTCTCTTCTCTACTCAGGTTGAACCATCGGACCAGGGCTTCCTCTGCAAAGGCCTGCAATGGCGCTCAGTCTGGGACTCCTAGCCACATGTGCACTTTGACAGACCTGCCTAACGTCCTTCCCGGCTAGCTGGAATCCACAAAGTCTTAATCCGGACCCTCGTTGGTCGTTTAATTTTCCTGGTTTGTGTTTCCGCCGAGCCGCCAGGATGCCCATACTCAAGCAACTGGTATCAAGCTCCTCCCAGTCCAAGCGGCGCTCACGGGCCGACCTTACGACTGAAATGATCAGCGCCCCGCTTGGAGACTTCCGCCACACCATGCACGTGGGCCGGGGCGGAGATGCCTTCGGTGACACTTCCTTTCTCAGCAGCCGGTCCGGAGAGCCCCCCCGCGATGCCGGGGCCCAACCTGGCTCCCCCGGGCCCAAGCCAGGCCTGCTGTCCCGCACCTTCAGAAGCAGCAAGCGCTCCCAGTCCGTCACCCGAGCAGACAAATGTGATAGCTCGTTGGCACCCCCTGGGGCCTCCTCGATGTTTGTGAAGACTGCTGTGTCCCTGCCCCACCTCGGCGACGAGGGCGGGGAAAGAAATGGCAGTCGAATGCCCAAGAGTCTCTCCTCTAGTCCCATAAAGAAGCCGCTCGAGCCAGATGGCCCTGCTGCCAACGGGGCCACGTCCCTAGTGACTGACACAGAGCTGGATGAGCGGAGCTTTGGGGAGCCGACGGACCTGCCTCCATTGGCACTGACCCGCCCAGGGGGTGGCATGAAGCACGCCGAGTCCATCATGTCCTTCCATATCGACCTTGGCCCTTCCATGCTGGGCGACATCCTGAGTGTGATGGAAAAGGGCTGGGATGAGGATGACCTCGGGTTTGAGGATGGTCGAGGCAGCGAGGGGCACTGGTCTCCACTACCGGGGACTGGGATGGAAGAGGAGAAAGGGGAAGGGGAGGAGCCACAGCAGGCTCCGCTCCGCCCAACCCGGGCCATAGAGATGGAGAACCACAGCTCGGGTCCTTACACCCCGGAGCCCCGACCCAGACGCCAGAATCACCACCACCTGGACAGCTGCTCAGTCTCCAGCTCGGGTTCCGGTGTGCTGGAGGAGAAACCACTCAGCCATTTGCAGGGGGGAGACACAGACAGTGCCAAGTACAGCTCGCCGCGGGGGGAGGACGAGAAGGACTTCTCCTTTATGGATGAGGACGAGGATGAAATTCGAGTATAAGAGTGAAACGAAGAAACAATTGCACATGGGGCAGGTTTTAAAGGGGAACACGAGCCAAGTAGTTTAGGACACATAGAGAAAGCTTTTTGGGGAGTACTCTCCTGTTGTGGGAACACAAACGCCATTGCCATCCGTGACTGAGTTGAGTTCTACCCGATGCAGCTAAGAATGAATTAACACATGGGAAAGAGTGCGTGTAGGAATCCAATTTTACCTTAATATAATAACAATAATAGTTTTATTACCTGCTGGCATTAAGGGATTTCAGTGTGGTTTGTCATCAGGAGACTGTGGTTAGAAAAGTTCAGGCATGCCGCCCCTAGCTGCTGTTCGCACACTGCCTACATTCCCCACACCATGCCTGTCTCCCACACCGGGCCTGCCTGTGGTCGTCCACTGTGAGCTATAATCAGACTTTTGCTACAAACGCCCAAACGTTCTATTCTAAAATAGTTAGTAGGGGTCTAGACCCCCCCGGGCTTTCACTGAAGAAAAAAGTGAAACGCAAAGATGTCAAAGCGGTGTCCAGCTTGGATTTTTTCTTCTTCATCAGCAAGGAAAGCAAGATGCATTTTGAAACAGCACGCAAATTCCCAGTGCCTTTCTCCCTGCATGCTGGACTAAGTAAACCCTTCTCACTCCCCCACATTGCTTTCGGTGCCAGTTTTAAGCTACGAAGTTTTTGACATGTTAACACTGAGTTAATCGGCTGCCGCGAGAAGGGCCCTTTTGGGTCTCGCCGATACCAGCCTCTCCGGTTGAACTGTGGTTTGCCAATAATCTGGGAGAGACCAGAAGAGCAAATTCAACATCCCTAAAAGCCTTTTTCCAAGTGTGAGGGACTTGCAGGGATTCTTCTTTGGAGTTTTGGGTTTTGGAGTCCTTGGCCTCGCATTTATCAGCCAGTTTCAGCATCCAAGGACCCCCAAAACATACAGAAAGACAAAACTAGCCAATCGTAAAATCCATCAGAAAAAACGTTTTTATTTTATAGATAGTTTTTCTCTTTTGGTGGGGGGAAATACTATAATGCTGACTCCGACCTTTGCCACTCTAAGGGTTGTAGTGCAAAGAGATGCGCTGTGCTATTGTACTGGGTCTGTATTTAACACCCTGGCCATGTGGACCTTTCCTAACGGAACGCTCACTGAACCACTACACAATGGACTTACTTGGACCTTTCCAGCTATTGTCATCATGGTGCCGGCACTTTGCCATAACAGCCTAAAACACTAACTTTTGTACAAGATTTGCATATATTTTTCTGTACTGTTCTGACAAGTTTTTTTTTTTTTTGTCTTTTTCCCAACTTTTGTACATTGACAAAACAATGATTAACAGTCTTGATTGTATTTAATTGTGGCCTCCACGTTGTGTAGAGCAGATGGTAGACTAGAGGAAAGGGAGCGTTGAGCGTGGGGTGTGATTTGGGAATTTCTTTTTCTTTTTCTCAAAGCTCTGCCAGCCATCCAGCTTGGGTGGAACAGCAGGTTTGTAGAGGGGAGGAGCCATGTTTGAAAGAGTTGGTATGTGAGCGATGCGTGATACAGCCCTCTTCTCTTCACGTGCCATCACTTCCCTTTTGGTCTTAGACAGGGGTGATTTCACTCTGGGTCCCTCCCATCTCCATTTAGCCTTTACAACTTTCAGTGCTTAAAAATGGAGGGGGGGGGGTGTAAGGATATGAGGACATTTCTCACTTTTTCTTAGTTTTCACAAGAGAAAACTGTTCGGGAACTGAAATCTCTGGGTAGTGATGTGGCTCTCTCCCTCCAAACACCAGCTCTGTCTTCTGGTGTGAAAAATTCTGCATCATAAAATTAAAACTCAAGCCATTAACATCTCGCCCACAGGGTGGATAACAGTGGCACCTCCTGGGCTGGGAACTGGGAAAGCCTATCAGCTGTGAAAGAGAAGAGGTGGCGGAGTTAGGGTTCCCCGCAGCAGTCATGGTCAGAACAGAGAAGTGGGATGCTGGTTTGCTGTTTGACCTCCAGGTCCATAGTTGGGGTAAGAGTGGAGTTAGAGAGAACATAGAGAGAAACCTTTTGGGTTCTGTTTATAGAAGGTGAATAAGGGAACTGGACAAAATGTGCCAAAATGTGTTTGTTTTTTTTGTCCCCCCTCCCCCATCTTTCTTGCCTATTATTTGAAGGTCACGCAATGCCAACAGTTTCTTATTTCAGTGGTGGGCCTAGCGAGACTGCTGTAATGCCATTGGAGGGCTCACGTGATCTCCACTTCTCGAATACCCAATCCCTGTGACTTTGTTAGTTTGAATTAATGGCAAAATGGGAACTATAAATTACAGTTAATGTGTAGTCATACCCCCCCTGCTGTCTATGCTAAGTCTGAATTTTGATTTCCCGTGTCTCTTTCTCCCCTCTATAAATGTATATTTACCTTCCTCATCTGAATAACACCTTTATTTTTCAATAAAAGGAAAAGCCGGGTGATCTTCATTGGGAAAAGCTTGTTGTTCTTTGTTGTGTCTGTCGCTCCGGGAGATGCCGTTCGCTGACGCCACCTGTTCTTACGCTTGCCATTTCGTGTTTCGCTGTCAGTAATGATCCTTCCCCTGCCGGGTGTCCTTGGCTGTGCCCAAGGCAAGATCTGTGTTCAGAGTGTCGACAGGTCGATTGAGATAAAAAACGAAAAACAAAAGTAACAACAGTGTTCCAATCAGATTTAATATTTTCCACTGTTATCTCAGAATGACTAAAGTTTATACTACAGTGTTTTAAGTTTACTTTGCGTGTTATGGATATACAGGTATATACAGGGCCACACAGGGATTATACTGTAACTGATTTGCCCTATCTCACAGACGATACAGTACCTACCCAACTGCAAACAAACTATACAGTAACTGACATTCCCTACGTCATAGAGACGATACAGTAACTGACAGTCCGAACAGCTGCCAGGCCGCAGGAACACTTTTTTGTTGGTCAGTGCTGGCCTTCTCTTGCTTTTTATATTTCATAAATGGCTGTTTCACGGACCCTTTTGTCTGAAGGAACATGCATCAGGATTTAATGATAAATTACATTGCTTTTTATGCCAATTAGCTTTCTCCCCATTGTGCGTGTGTGCGCGCACGCTCGTAATGAAAAGCTATGTCCTGTGGTGTTCCGCAGCTGTTCTCCAGATGCTGCCCTCCCCCCCCTCGAAGCGAGAAACATTGAAACGGCGGAATCTGTGGCTTCCCATCTATTCCAAGAGCAAAGCACTTGACGTGCCAGCCAATACTTAATCTTTTGGACTTCATCTTTATTGAAGCCACGTATTTAGCCTTCTATTATAGGCAGGTTTGGGCAGCATCTCTTGCTGTGTTCCTTCGTTAATGTTCTAAGTACTGGTGGGAAGGTTTATTGGTTGACGCGAAGAGATTAATTTCAATTTCATAATGCAAGTTTTTACAGCAGCTGGGGACAGGGGTGGGAGTAGGCTGGGAAGTGGCCTGAGTCAGGTGCTCCTAGGAGTTTTTAACAGTGGTCAAACTAGATGGGGTGAAATGTGTCTGGCATAAACAACCTGGTACTGATCTTCAAATGCTAAGCTGTTGTGGTGTGCATCTACGACATTTGCAGACAGGCCCTGTAAAATACGCTTTAAGCTGGAGTGTCAAGCGAGTAGACTAATACTGTATAAAATGCTACAATGTCCCATCATATTAGTTTTACAGCCAATGGTAGTTCTGGGTCCCCTGCATTTTCTCCCTCAGAAATATTTGAAATGGCTGTTATGTGCAGCTTTGTCTGTGCTGTCATCTTCCTTGCTCCCTTCTTCCTGCTCTGTGAACCGCTGACTCCAGTCATTACTTTACCAATTCAATAAAAACACGCAAGTGAACGTGACGCTGATGGAACACTGACGCGTTGTGAATGCCAAGGCTGCCACCTGGTGGTTTAGCAGAAATAAAGGTTACCTTACCACTGTGATTACAATAAAGAGGAGAGTGAGAACACTAAATAAAGGCTATTTGGAAAATTAGTGCTTATCCGAAATATTTGGTTCATCTTCTCTTGATATTAGTAATGATTAATTATTTGATTTGGTGAAAGCATGTTTTAATCTGAAAAAAGTGCAAATGCAATGGGGTTGAAGGTCACCATTTGGTGCAGCGGGTGTGGATCTTTAAGGTAGTAAATTAAATTACATTAATTTAAACCCTGTGTGACAACAGATTTCATATGGATGTGTCGCATGAGGTAAGATGGCATGCAAACCCAAAAGCAAATGACAAGATGGATAACTTTCTGAAAAAAAGTTTAATCTGGGACTGTAATAAAAACAGACTTGTTTGCAATGCACAGTTTTTGTTCTATGTAAATATTGTCTGATCTGCGCAACCGGATGTCAACCCTGATATGGGTTGACATCCGATATGATTTTGCTAGTGCACAGTGCCTTTGATATCACCGGAACTATCGAAGTCTTAGCACCAACCTGTGCACTTTTTTTTTTTTTTACAGCACAATTACAGAAAGCACTAAAATTTGTGTAATAAAAGCAGGCCTTGAAACAACAACGCAAAGCCATATGGATTCAGCTGACATTCACGAGCCGAATAGAACGGGCTTTCGCTCCCATATCCTCGATAGCAGCGCCACTCCACTCCTCCACACATCATTGTTCCTTTTCGGCTGCCTGGCTTACCTTCCCCCTCTGCTGGTTTGATACTTGTCAGTTTCTCACATGGTAGCTGGTGAGAGATGATAGGAGAAACTAACAACTGTGCCATATATATCATACATGTATAAATGAACAAACCATGTTGCAGAATCTTATGTTTGATTGCAATTTATTAAAGTAAGGGAGATCAAACCTAGAGAAAGGTTTTGATAAAGAGGAGCTTAAATTAGCAGCCAAAACATTTTATTTCCATTGATTTTGTGGTCACACAATCTTGGTTGCTCCAGGTGTCCAAGGCACATTGGTATAAAACTATGAAATCACAAGTGAGAGGTCTATATCGCTAGGACGGGACACTTGAAAGATTTGGTAGTAAACGGATAAGACAGCAACAAGTGGTGAAACAAGACTGGTATATATAGTGTGCTGGGCAGATGATTGATAAACAATGACTAACAGCGGACTGATTATGGGAAATTTCAGTGCCGGGCGAATGAAAACAAAGGATGAATGAAACAGTGCACATGGGTTAGTGGATTGTTAATTGAAATGTGACAGTTTATTGTAGAAGACCCATTTTTAAGACCCAAGTTTAATCTGTTCAGTTATTTTCTCCTATATCATTTATACATGTGCCCTTCACAAGACAGCAAACATTTACTTCCCTTTAATTAAGTAGCTGCCAATCATTAGTAGCAATAGCTCCTGTGGTGCCTGCATAGATTCTGTGTGAGGAAATGAAGTATCCCACACTGGAAAATGCATGACAAATTAATTATCCAATCAACTAGTTGGAGGCCCATTCCACTCTAACTGTTTGGACTTTTTTGGGAGTCAGGAAGACAGGGTGGATCAGGCACAGAGAACAAGTTGCAAAACACAGAGTTTACTACAAATGCAGAGAAAAACACACCAACACAGGCCCAAGCTGGAGTCTGCCATTATAGTTATTCGCCCTCCGTCTATGCCATCTCACTAGGACTTAGTGACCTAAATTTCGTTCGGATCTATGTGCTTCATGTGGGTCTGGGTGCCCAAGAAGATTGTGACCATGGGAAACAATATAACCCAAACTGTCCGACACCCAGTGCACCTCCCCCGTAACACTCTGACCCTTGCTATGATTTTCAATAATTAGCCCAAGAATGTTCTTTATGCATTTAACCATTTATGGTTAAATATCTTTTGTACTGGAACTCGGACTTCCTTTCTTAATGCACTCAAATACTCAGGGATTGTTAAATGTACTTTAATAAACCCCAAAGAACATCATTTAAATTGAATATCAACTCAGTTTATAACAACTAATGCCACTTTTGGTTTCTGACATAACACTGTCATAAGGCATATCATAGGGAAGCGTAAAGGAAACATGACATAGTTGATGTTTGTCAATTAGCTTTTCATACTAGACTTGCTAGGTTTTTATGTCACCTGTCATCCGTCACTGTGGGGTGTCTGTCAGAACACAGCTTAGTCCAGAAATTGTGATTTATTAAGACACTTACAGACAGTTTTACAGCTGGTTATCTTCTCGCTCTGTATCAGTGTGTGTGTGTGTGTGGGCTAATGGAGGAACCAGGTGTTTGCCAGGGCAGCATCTCTCTGCGTGCACTCTTTGCACACACCTAAAGTAAACTTCAATATGTCTTTGAATTATTGTTAGAAGTGCTCCTTGAACGGCTTTTAAGTTTGGTATTTCAAGATTGTAGACCGTGAACAAATCCCTGAAATGTCAACAAAAAACATTACATATACAAGGACATAAGGGAACGTTCAGGTTTGGTCCTTGTTTGGTTATGACATGACGTGATTCTGCACGTAGATTGTTGAAAACCGCAAATTACCCCAAGAGTAATTGGGAAGAAGAAACCTACTTTAAAAAACGGCATAACTTGTAAATTCCACACAGACAAAACATTTTGTCTGTTATTTTTTTGTCTATAGAAATTAAAAAATGTGGTCACCTGAGAACTGAAGGTTTCGAGATGAGTTTTCTTAACAAAAATGTTTATGGCGAGAAAAAAGAAAACAACAACAAAAACAAGGCTTTTAAAACGGAGGATTCACTAGATGCAACAATCTTTTCTTTGTCTTTGTAACTACAAATATAACATCGGGAGACGTTCGCCCGCAAGTTAAAATAGCAAGCTATAAAGAAACATGGCTTGTTTAATGTTTACGCTACTGTACCGGTGACCTGGTTTACTTAAAATAAATACGACTGTTGTTGTACACGTAAGTTTTTATCTAGAAATGCGCATATACTGACTTTTCTTTTAATTACGACTACCTACTGTAGAACGCGTCTGCCTGTCGGGTGAATCAGGGCACTAGGAGTACTTCGATTCCGACTTCCGTGATCGCCGTCGAATAGTGGACATGGGCTTAGCTTCAGTTCTCCGACGAGCTTTAAGCTATTTTCCGATTCTTTATTCATTAATTTGATTGAAATGTTTTTTGAAAAACGCTTTAGTTTTAGTTTATAGTATTATTCTATTTGCTATACTATTTTAAAGTATTATACTAGTTGCGAACACGCCCCGGAAATGCTATGTTCCACCTATTTATATTGTAGCGTATAGCACCAGAGCTGCTACTACGCGTAGTTTCAAGCATCAGACAGACACCGATTTCACAGGAATCAATGCTCTTTATTTCACGCA
>JAOYSI010028300.1:0-23361 GCA_025775065.1 Hiodon alosoides
GGGGGGTTTCCCCCCCTGTGCAATTTCCTTTTTGGGGCGGCCCTTTTTTCATTTGGTAACCGGGTTTTTTCGGTTTTTACAATTATTTTTTCCGGTTTTTGTACTGGGCCCCCCCCCCCCCCCCCCCGAAGGAGAATCTGAGCTGGAGAATGCTTCATTTCCATTTTAGCCCGCAGTACTACGGCAGCACGTCGTTTTATTGAATTAGGCACGCTTGCTAAGCGACAGCGTTTCCTCATTACTGATTTAGCGGGTGCCATAGCCAGCCAGGCAGCAGGCTGTGACATGAACCAAGAGGCCAGGAGTTCAGGAGCGATCACAGGCTAATGCCGGCGGTCACGCTGCCCAGAACGTCATCTGAATGTTTTCCTGAACGTCTTTTTAATGTCTTGAAATTTGACTATTGCCCTCTAAAGGAGGCTTGCGTCTGTTTGGCCCACTTCTGCAGATAATCCAGCCAGGCGTTGGCTGTTCGTTGGGTCCAAGGGCCTCGTTAATCCCTTTTTCCCTTTCGTGCGGTATTTATCAAATACTTAATTAGCGCCGTTTCCTTTTTTAGCTAGTGAAAATGTTTTGGGGCTACAAGGAAGACCGCTCCACACAGAAGTTGGTTAAATCCTTTTAGTCGCTCGTATGGAACAAGAAGCGCGCATTATTCCTCTGTGACGGCTTCATAACATGTGTTCCTTCTGCCCAGCCCGGTTTTTTGATTTGGCCAGTAACTGATGAGCGTAAGGTCACCGTGACGGGGGAGTCACTGATCCGTTTGAGCGATGTCCCAGGATGAACGCAATCGTATTACACGGGGACTGCAGGTGGTCTGCGTTTCGCCAGCTGTCCAGTCCTGAAATTGCAGACACGCCCACGTTACCGGATACCAAGTTGGGTCTCTCGGGTGTGGTGCCCCGTCTATGTCTCTGTCACCAGGGACACACGGGCCGCCACCCGGGTCGTCTTTTGAAGGGAAAGGAAAATGGGTAAACAACACTTTTGTTTTAAAGTGCGCATTAATCTTGTAGTGTGCGCCTGTGTGTGTTTTTTATAAGCGATGATTTCCTTTTTTAAACTTAGTTGTCTGTCAAGTCCCACGTGACATGTTGTGCATCCCTGATACTTGCAATCAGAAGGTGCTTTTAAATATTCGCGTCTGATCGGTGCTGGAGAAAGACGGCATAATCGATCTTAAAAAGCCTTTGTTGTCTGTCTGAGCAGAATGCTCCTCTCTCCGCTGACATCTCGGTGCATGGTGGGTTCCACCTTAAATGCACCTTTTGGAAGAATTATTCTTCTCCATACAGAAGAGTACTATTTACAGGAAATTACCTTCTTTTTTTTTCTTCCCTTCTATAGAGTACTAATACCTTTGCTCTATAGAGCGATATTTATGAATGCCCGACCGACCGCAGATTTAGATAAAAGAAGTCTCCACAAACAGAGCTCATCTCGGGAGTCTGCAGGGTACGGTATGGCCCCACTGTCCGTGACGCTTCCTCGCCAGATTTAATTAGAGATCAGTTTTCTGGTGAAAGGCTGGGCGTTTCTGCGCGACTCTTCCTACGGGCCGCCGTTTGATTCAGAAAGACAGCGCTTGTTTCCGCTCCTGTAGCCGTTCTCACTTCAAGGCCATTTTGAGATTCATTTTTCGTTCAGAATTTCAACCACAAGGTTGCATTTAATGTCCAGTGCTGTCTATCTCTCGAAGACAGCTTATGGAGTCCAGCTGCTTACATGTTTATAAATGAAGCCCCTCGATGGTGTTTAATGTTAGTTTGTGCCGCCACCCCATGTCATTTTAAATTGATTTGTCTTGGTTTTCTGTGACCGATCCTTTTATTCTGGCCGCATACCAGACAAATATTTTTGGAACACGTTATTATTCTTAAGTCAACTGCGTCAAACACTCTGTTCTTGTCTGATAATTTCTTTCCGTCCTCTTCTCTAGTTTCATTATCATATTTCAAATTATAGTTTTCTCTTGTACTGGTGCGAATCACATACTGTGACATTGGTAATGAAACTAGTCCCTGTGTTAAGTGCGGCTGGACAAAAAAAAAAAAAAACATTTTTCATTTTGAAAACAGTTCTTTTTTCTTTCTGTGAGTCATGTACATAGAATATATGCTAACGCTATTGCTGAAGCACAGGCAACCTCTGAGGACTTTTAGCTTGATTTCCCAAATGAATCTGAATCTGAATCCGTGTTGATGGAAGACCTGTTCCGAATTTCATTTCAAACATCATTTCAAAGCCCATGGCGCTGGCTGTAAAGGCGCTTTTTAGCTGGGTTCCCGGTGTGTCGAGTGAGTGGAGAAACCCGGGCTTAGTGCCAACACCTGTCTGTAAAAGGCTGGGTTGCTGACGTGTGCTCCTCACCCTTGCAGGGGAATAAGTGCGTGTTCAGCTTGTGTCGGGGCTGCTGCAAGAAGGCCGCCTACAAGGAGACGGCCGACTGCCCAGGTGAGTGCCGTCGCCCGCAGGCCGCAGTGGACGAGGGTGCTTGGGTTACGGGTCAACCTCTCCACCTGGCAATGTCTGATCGGTAATGGAATCCCGGCAACCGGCAATGTTGGAAAAACCGTCTACTTTCAACGGCAAACTGTTTTGTTTGCTGCTCTTTGGTGGCCTTGCTGCGTTCCACTGATAAATCGAGCTTCCGCATGATTCGGCAAAATAAACGTTCGCCTTTTTAAATTGTTTGATTTTTTATTTTTTTTTCCCCCCCACCTCCGCACGACCTTAGGTCACGGACTGCTGTTCAGGACCAAGTTTGAGAAAGCCCAGAAACAGAGGAGCGAGGAAGAGGCGCAGAATCAGGAGAACGGCGAGCCGGATGTCCAGGCATCCCACACGCCGTCGGCCCCACCTGAGCGGCCTGGCTCCGAGACAGTGGCCTGAGGGTTGGCCGGGGTGGGTGCCACCCACCCATCCCGGGCTAGACGCCCAGGACTAACACTGGAGAGTCGCTGGGTGCTGGGGAATACGCCCCATGGATGTCAGCTTACTGTAGCCTGCGAGGCCAAAAACCGGCGTTTTAATGTAGACGATAGGCAATGATTTGGCTGTGGATTGTTACATTTGTTGCCCAATTTCTCTACTGCTATAAATTCTAAAGACATTTACATGTGTAAATACATGCAGACTGTTCTCCTCTGTGTTTTCGCTCTGAATTTTCCCCATGGAAAGCGGTTTTAAATGGACGCATTATGGAATTCTTTCGATTGTGTGCCATCTAGCTTTTTAAGTCTGTTGGGTTTAAACTGGTGTTTTTTTGTCCCTAATGCTGAACAATAAATATTTTACTGTGATTTCCTCATTGAAGAAAACCTGGTGAACCTGTCATCAAATCGCAGGATTTCCTCGCCCACCCCCTTCACTCTGGGATTTAAGGATTGCTTTGTTACCTGGGTAGGTGCAGTGTGTACCCAGTCATTCAGACTGACCTAGGCTTTTATTTTGAAACGTGTTGAAACCCGACCTTTTAGGTGATCTCTTTTAATATCGGAGAATCTTCATGTTAGGAATGTACTTTAAATGACAACACGAGAGAACGAATCAGTTCACTGAATCGGAAAAGGGAAATGGCCAATAAAGTGTCCCTTATAACACATTGAACCCAGTAGAGAGTGGATTTCTGCCTAACATCTGCACGTATTGTTAACTATGAGTAACAAATTCAGACAAACGAATGTCATGTCAGGAACTGGTATCATGCTTCCAAGCAAGTAGTTTGGGTACCATTTTGTTCTTTGTTGCAGCAGAATGTGATTAACCAACAGCCAGGAGAGTGTGTGGTGTTTTGGAAATAATTGGGAAAGTTGTATTTTAATGTAACATTTTTCCCTGCCAGTAGCACCCGCAAGTTTGCGGCTCGTTGTCTAAATGTTACATTTGAAATGGCTAACTAAGTTTTTATGTTTAATGTAAGGCTTCCCGTATCCAGCTTTTTTTTTTTTTTTTTTTTTTTTCATACATTTTTCCGTATTTTCAGGCATTTACGCGTCCAAACATAACTGCAACCATTCGCTGCGTTTCATGCAGAGATGACAAACCAGTAAAAGATTACCTCAATATTAAAAGCCTGTGGCGCAAATATTACCAGTTTGTCTGCATGCTAATGGGTCACAGTTGTGAACCGAACTTGGCAAACATCGGGGAAAAGAGTCGTCAACGCACAACACTACGGAAAAGTTTCCTGCCGTGAAACACAATTTCCTCAAACAAATACAGTCTTCCCCTGAGCTATACAGCTCAGATTGGAAGAGCCTTACATGAACTCTTACACTGATGTGGTTAGTACTAAAGTAATGGAATCTGGCCCCGTGCTGACGTTCCCAGGTTTGCCGGGGAAAACGGTTTCACCTTGTCCAGTACCCTCTCGTTGTTTTAAGGTAGGCTATATTCCTCTGGTGTGGATGGGCAGCAGTTTGCAGTCCGATGCCTTTACCGAGCTTAATTGTCTTACTGTTCCTGCGCATAACGTCTTCTGACAGTTGGGGGGAATTGCACACACATATATATATATATTTTGTGTGTGTGTGTATATATGTATGTTCGTACGCTCTCGAGGGCGTGGGCAATGTGCGGTTTCACAGCAGGTGATTCCGAGTTAATTTAAATCTGAGTTCTGTGTCAGTATGAATTGAAATAAAACTTTGGAAATAACTTCTTCAAGGCTACGCACTGTAAGCTCCCTTTATTAAGATACCGTATTTAGATAACCAGACACATATTATTTATAAGATTTAATCCAGTTAAACCCCCTTGTTTTCAAAACAAACCCCCGTGTGCCAGTGTTCCCACACTGATTAAGTGAAAACGTGGAGTGGATAGGGGAAAGGGATTACACCCAGCTCACTGATACTGAAACATACGTATACTGACGTTCAAGCTAATGTTGAAGGCAACTCAATCGGCAACGAGGCGTTTAAAAGTAGTCGTTAAAGTCGCATCTTGTTACGGGTAAGACGACGGCAATGAGTAGCAGTAATTTATTGTTAAAAGTGTCCAATTTTCCCGAAGTACCCGAGTTCAGCCCAGTGCGACTTCAATTTGTCGGCCAAGTAATCTCTCGTGCAGCACCAGTTAGGAGGTTTTTGCTCTGTGCTAATGACGGGAGATTAATGTAATTAATTGTTACAATTCGTAAACGTCACTGTCACTTGAGGGAGGCATATGGTCAGACACCGGTACATGGGGCGATGAGGAGTCTCCAGGAATCCACACACAAAAGGGCCAACGCCCAGAACTGCGACCTCTGGAGACGGACTGGGGAAATATGCGGAGAAGGGCATAACACTATTAGAGCAGTGTTGATGTGTATGGACCACCCAGTGTCCTCTTGTTTCCCAACGTCCTGCATTGACATGGATCTGAACTGTGATAATATTTTGATTCTAATCCCACATGCTCAACTCGAGTAGTTTATTTGGGGAATTGTTTTGCCCTAAGAACTAAGATATTGCTATTTTAGTGTCTATTGTGTGCATTTTGGTACTGGTCCATCATGTTAAACAGGCATATGGTGGCTCGTTATAAGCCTAAATGTTATAAGAAAATTGTGGGATGCCAACTGGAAAACATTGAGACGTTATGTACTTGAAGAGTACAAATGTTTGTTTTTTTTTGCTGACTGGTGACAGAAAAAATGCGAATTTTTCTTGGACTATAGACTTCCGCACCCGGACCAGTGTGCAAATGATGCCCTTTTCGGGGCTATGTTGGTCATGATGCGCAAGGTTCTACGAACAGCTTCGGATGTTCAAGTTAAAAGGTACATTTTATTTATTATATATTACTGCTCACGCACCCTTTGTAAGACTTTTGTAAGACAGGCATTCTTCTACATTGATATTGATGGCAATAACTTCGGGTTTGCCCATGTAGTGAATGTAGGGTCAGTCGGGGAGGGGAACGCCCTATGAGCTACATTTCTCGTGTCATTCTACTTTTATTACTTAGAGAGTCAGTGGCAGCACATAATTGCTAGTGCGCCGCCCGGGCTGGGTTGGATGGAACTCAGCGGGGCTTCTCTTGGCTCATCGCCAACAAGCATCTCCTGTCGGCATTCCAGAACATTTAAGAGGTTGGCAATGCAATCGAGATGAACGTCCCTCTCCTCTAGTCAGTGTTGTGTGGGCTGTGAGCTTGCACTGAGTGAAAGAGGCTGGTGATTCTCACGCTATTTGATTGGAGGAGACTCGTTGTTTTTACTCAAAACCCAAATAGCGGAAAGATTCTTATTTCAATGGCCTATTCGAAACTGTGGATAAGGTACAGTACATTTTTGTTAGAAAATTAGTCTAACTAACCTTTCAGACCCCCAAATACACTTGTTTTTTCTGTACACCTTTTAAAATTACTAAATTGCACCACAAAAAAATCACAAAGAATAGAAATGGTTTCCTTCATGTTCAAGAAAAACTAACCATAACGCTTTGCCCCTGGACGTCTAATTTGCATGTTTCAAAAACATTCCAGTGTTGCTGAAGTTAATTTGTGTCACTGATTGCTGTAATACTGGGGCACTCCTTGGCCAGGGGTTAAGTGATAATTGGTGTTCTCCTGGAGGGGTGAAAATTACATTACAAGTGCAGCAAGATGTTCCTTTCTGTAATTGCGTTGTTCCACCTGTCATTTGGTTTACAATTGCTTTCAGTAATTGTGTGCTCCCTGTAACTGGAATTTAAGATTTGCAACTTAGAGTTTCGGAAAAAAGCAATTAAGAGTGTGTGCTGGAACAACAGACGTGGCCGACTGCAAACAGCTGGCCAAAAAGGCCAAATTATTTTAGAATCAATATGTTACACCGACCTTGTTATTCGACGGGGGGGTTATGCTTTGCCCGGCGATTAAAATTAACTTCCAATGCCGAGAGAATCTAGAGAAGACGCACGTATTTGTTTAAGACCACTATCAATCATTCGCTCATCCCAAACTGGTGGGACATGCGGAGTTAACTAGTGAAATATGTTATTTACGACATTTTCCAGTGTCTTCACAACTAATCCCCTTTGTAGGCTAGTACCAAATCAAAACATTGACAATTCCGTAGTCGCACTTTATATAACTGAATTTAAGTCTTTTTATTTTATACTTTAAAAAATATATTTTATGAGAAGAATAAATATGTTACAATTTTAAAATATGAGATATTAGCGGGTCGTCAAAAATGTTATTCTGGCCCAGCCGTGGACCGGTTAAAACTGCTTTCGCTTGATTGATTACCCTATAGCCGTATTGCGCATGACATGGGTGGTTTAGAATTCACTCTAGTTCAAAAACTACGATTTGCAGGGGCCCAAACTGCTTAAACACGGTGTCCTAGGAAGCAACTACTAAAAGTCACAAGAACATAACATCTCGTTCTGTATCAAAGGAGTCACCGAGTTCTTCCTGTGACATTAACTTTACCCTTATAGAAGTTGCCACCCCCGGTGCCTTTTAGTTACGTCACATGTAATATTGAACTCGCTGAAAGGGAACTGTTGTGTAATGCATTCGGAAAGACACTTTGTCGGATACTTTCCCGATAACTGTAAACCCAATTTCTCTGCTGAAGCAAGGTGGTACTTTAAGATGTCTTGCAAAAAAATAATAATAATAAATTCAGTAGCCTACGACAAAAAGAAATTCACTATGTTTCGCTGTCGGGGAGGAGATCGGTGTATCTCAATTGGGTCTTTTTGGTTATTTGAACTCATTGTCCCCCAAGTCAACAACAAAGAAGTCAATCTTTGCTAGTTCTAGTGATGAGCTGGTGAAAAGGGCAGCCCGCAATCCGTTCTACAAACCGACTGACCTCAGAGCTGAGAGCATGCCGCTTGACACCCGTACACACCCCAGTTTGCGTGGAATTAGAAATCACTGCTTCTGTAGGTAGTGAGGCGTGCATAGTTACCGGTGGACTGGGACATTGAGGATATTTAAGAGGCTACACGCAAATGCGCACACGTGTTATCGCCAGGATTAAGCGTTACTACCGACATTTATGAAAACCCTACACATATTAAATGCATCAGCCAATTTAGTAAAATAATTTTGCGGTTTAATCTATCGCAGAATTCTCAGATCTCTTTTTGTACAAATATGTTGCAAAAAAGTTTTCATTTCTGTCATAAGTCTGTGTTGGGTTGGAACCTGAGGTTTATAAATACGAACATATGCCATATTTTGGCTCAAACTAAATAATACACTTTTGTTATTGATACGTATCTAAGTGATGCTAATTTTCTGGCACCTTTTAAGTACTTACTAAATATTATGCAGCTGATTATAAATCATTAGACGTTGCTGAGACGGTTTGGCTGACATTATTTAGTCGGTGTATAGCTTAATTTATAATGGTGCGCACTGGGCTTACCGTATGACAGGTCAGTGATACACGGATAATAGCTAAATTAATTTTACACTGGCGTTGCTGTACCTTCGTTCCACCTTAGTACGCCAAGCTTCACTTGGGAGCAGCTGCTGATCACCGTCTGCGGTTGCGTGGAGAAATATTTTTTTTGCTTTTCAATCGCGAGTTATACTATTCTTGACCAGACTTCAACACGACAAACTGCAAACACACTTCTGCTCGTGTTCAAATGGTCCTACTTCAGTTCAGTAATATGCTTTTCCATTCAGTGAAACCTGGTGTCTGTAAATCTACTAAATATTATGTTGACGGTATTCTTCTTCTAATATATACTGTCTGGTTTTGAGGGGAAAATTATAAATATATGTTCAAATTTAATTGCACGAAATTATTCTACCAAAATCCTACGTATTACCAAGGAAACCGGCGAAATCGCAATCGAACTTTTCAATGCAACATAAACACTGAGAAAGAGTAAAAAATGAATCGTACTGAATTCTATGTCAAATTCGGACACCTGTTTTCACAAAACTACTCTTTTCTGGGGCATCGTGGCAAGGGGAATTACAGTTTTCAGGACGCGATTCCGTCCGCGGATAACGTGCTATTTTCGGGAAACGAGCCAGGCACCATCGCCCTGGTGGTGATGTACACCTTGTCGTTCATTCTTGGGCTTGGGGGAAACATTATGGCACTGACCGTCCTGACGAGGAGAAGAAATCGCCTCGCTGGCGTCTCGGCGACAAGAAGGCTTCTTATAAACCTGTCTGTCTGCGACATGATGGTGGTGTGTGTTTGCATGCCAGTTAACCTTGGTCACCAGGTATACAATGCCTGGGTATTCGGTGAGTTTTTGTGTCGCGCCGTCCCGTTTGTCCAAGCCGTATCCGTCTCAGCCAGCGTGTTGAATCTAGCCGTGATCAGCCTCAATAGATACTATAGTGTCCATAACCCGCTACACGCCAGGTCTTTCTTTACTGGCAGGAAAATTCTCTTCATGATTTCTGCGGTGTGGGCCCTCTCTTCGGGACTCTGCGTCCCGCTGATCTTCATGAACAGGACCAAGACATTCGCGTTATTGGACGGCAAGCACGACATTACGGTGTGCGTGGAGAGCTGGCCCGAAGTTAAATTACGACAGTGTTATAACTTTCTGCTGTTCTGCACATTGTACGGATTCCCCGTTTTGTTTAATCTAGCCATTTCCTTTCTGACCGGGCGAAAGTTGTGGAACACTGACGAAAATCTTAAGGATTGCAATAAATATAACTTTGCGCAGTCAGCGTCTCGTCTGCAACTTCGCCAAAAAATTTGCAAGATGGTCGTTGCACTAGTTTTGCTTTTCACATTGTCCTGGTTGCCGTTGTACGTAGTAGATATCTGGATAGACTTCAACGTGCCGAACACTTTTGCCAGAGAAGAGAACCCGGACCACGTCACACACCAGTGGATACTGCAAGGAAGACCTTTCGCGCTATGGCTCGGACTGACCAACTCTGCCCTCAACCCACTCTGCTACTGCTTTGTAGGAAACCTGTACAGGTCAGCGCAAAGGTTTCGAAAAAGCTACAAAGATACATTTTCCGCGGTCTTCAACACGTCTTTACCGCAGTCCTCGACGTCGAGTTCAGTGCCGAGGTTTTTGTCTTACGACCGCACTTGCACCGAAGCGCTTGGCGCCAAGACGCGCAACTGGAGAGGCTACGTCTGTTTCAGGGCCAGCTCTACAAAAAGAAAAAGCCCTTCGTCTGTAACAGAGTGTGAAACTGTATTTGGCTGAATAATCGGAGTCCGCTTATTACGTATATCAAGTTTTGTGGCCAGTAAGCCATTGGATTTTCAAGTGCACTTTAATATGTGAAATTGCATAAATTATCAACCAGGGACCAAATTACTGTATCAAAATGACCGAAATTACAATGCTGTTTACCTTTAAATGACAAGCTGAACTGACTATCTCCGCTTCGATGACCGTATTTTAATTTCTTTACTATGTCCTTTCTATGTTGTACTGGGTGATTTAAGTAGCCATACATGTGTTGTACGTATAAAAAGACGGTGTTATGTGATGTTAGATGTATAACTGAAATAATTACTGTCCCGTGCACTTCACGTCATTGTCTATGGTTTGGGTCGACTATTAGATAGATAAATGAGTGTAGTCAGTGAAACATCTTTAAAATATGCTGCTAGTGATGTAACTGGATATAAAATAATGGGTATTCATTTTCAGTTTAATTTGCTTCCCAACCGAATCCCTTCAACAGAAGTATAAAAATTTGCGTACGGTAAAATTCCACGCTATGCTTTTAGTGCGTATTTCTAAAATCACTTTTTCCCCACATTGATATTGGCAATATTTTTCATAACGTTCTCTGTCGATTACATTTTAGACGTCGCGAGCAATTCAAGTATGCTACTAAATGTTGTTGTAAGTTATTACAACAGGGCAGGGCATGGCTGTATGATAATCCAGTTATGTGTAGTTTATTATAGTAGTTTTAGTATAAATGTATTTACAGTCCCCTTTCACGAAACGATTGGACGTGATTTTACTCTTCTCTTTACTCCTTTTAAAAAGGATAAACAGTTAAAAATGGATTACACGCGTGATGGTAATTCGTAAATATATTGAAAATTTAACAGTGAAAAGTGAACGTAGTTCATTGCGACGGATAATGTTTGGGTCGGGATGGGGTAAAAGCCGGAACGGTACTTTAATTAATTCAATTGCTTTAAAAACAGCATGGAAAGTTGCGCACACGTAAGGATAATATTTTACCAATCAGAACCGATTAATAACGCGCTGTCATTAACCCGTTCCGGACCAGAAACATATTTTTATCACCAAAAAGCTCCTGAAACAGGTGCGAACCAACCTTTAACTGCCCATTCCTCACATAAACAGCTGTAGAGACAAAACCACCCGGAACACGGGGTTCCGAAGCCGCACAAAGTATGAAAATAATACACACAATACAACTAAGTGAGGAAATCATAGCACTACTGAAAAAAGAGTGAACCGAACTTTCATTTCCCATTCCGTGCAAAAAATTGTTGCATTGTGTGTACAATTTTCGTTATGCTGTTTTTTTAAAGCAATTGAATTAATTAAAGTACCGTTCCGGGCCGTTCCGTCCCGTTTATGTCGCCTAAATCTTATACATTTTTCGAATTTCTAGTTATTATACTGTTCGTTGTATGCATCTAAAATGTGTTTAGTTTTATTTTTACTTGGTTACACGTACACTTGAAGCAAACCAACCAAATTTTGATCGAACAAACCAATTTTGATCGAGTTTTATAAAACAGCACGAGCTAAATAACGTTCGCGCCATCGCTCGTTGTATTAATTAAACTCCATTTTTATTCACTTGGGGAAGACTATGCTGTTTTGTCTCAGTAAGACACCAAGGATGAGCTTTAAAATATATCGTATTGGCCGGTAGTATTACGGCAGGGCGCCATAGCGCGATTTGCGTAAAAGGACATGATCAACTATTGGAACGGATCGGAGGAGCCGAAAGCTGGCAGGCGTGCTAGTAATGTATCCTAGAAAATAGTTAGGTTCATATAATGCAGGCCCGGCAGAAATATGACAGCTTGCAGCCTGGAGACAGTGGTTTGGGGTAGGATTAAGATAAAATGCTGAGAGTGCCTAGTCCCGTGCTCTAGGGTATTATGGTATTTATTACCAGTCGATTGGCACAGTCTTCGCACCTAATCTTTCGTATTAAGAGATCTACTAGATAAAAAAATAAACATTAACATTCTCCGCGTTCAGGGTTTCTGCGTTTTAGTCACGGAAATACACGTGTCTAGTAAAGTATATAGGCCTATTGTAAAGCTTGCTAACCTGTGTTCATTCAACTTTACCGATGTCTTGTTCAAATGTCTGGATTATAAATGATCGTGTATAGTGTATTTTCGTGTCAAATAAATTCGTATTGAGTGGTACCAATTTGATACAACTTGATATCATTTGAATACATCTAAATTAATGACAAAATACGGGAGGGTTTCGTATCAAATTTGAATGTTCTGTCAAAAAAGTAAAAGATGAATTCCCTGAATATTTTTGTAGCCTATTGGATTTAAATATTTTCTCAAATCGCATCGATTAAATGTATGAATATATTTGCATCTTCGGTTATTACTGCAAACTGATCTGTCTCAAATCAACCCACATTGGTAAGTAATTTGAATGGCAATGTTTATTAATTCATATTTTAAACTACTATTTTACTTTAATGAACCAAGTATTATTTAGACCCAACACAACACAGCGATAATATTTTGCTGTATTCTTGGAATTGGGGTAATAACATTGAGGCAGTTTTAAATTTTGATTTCGGACACAAATTTACAATGGATTCCTTCAATCCCAATCTTGAAGCCACCTTGGTCTCAGCCATGACTGGTTTTTGGCAGTCTCGATTACAACGCTGGTTGTTTTACACAATCGCGAAGGTTTACCAACAAATTTAACCGACAATTAACCATTAAACATTAAATGGAACCTCCTTTAAGAAGGGTGGCCCTCTGTTCTGCCCAATTTACTTGCAGCACTGAATGCCACAACTGCACACCAGGAAATGCAAAACATCTGGAGCATCACAGGGAATACATGCTGCAGCCACCTGGGTTCCAGGACAAGAAACCCCAGCAGCCAATTTCCCCCCCCCAAGTAATCGCCCCACTGTGACTCCTGACATACATCTCACAAGGACCAACAGTGACAAAATCTAAAAGTAAGGGTAACGCGGGCTCGGAAATCATTGGGAGTGAGAAATCGCTCTCGTTTAGCTGCAGTCAGCACTTTTGTGGCTGCGCTGGGAAACAAGGCCAAAAGCACTACTTCTGTATGAAGTATACTTGCCAAAACTTACAAAAATAAATAACGCAATGCTATAAAATAGGGCAACGCCATTGGCTGCCCACTCCCACAAACCGTTTAATAGGCAAAGCATGGGTCTGAAGCCGGGTTTGCTTGCTTAGCAGTATAGAATGAATAACACGGCCTGAAAGTTTGCCAGAGAAACAATCAGCAAGAATTACAAGACAGAACCGAACCCTTTAACAGAAGTGGGTGGCATTTTAGAATGTAGACTTAAAATAATTATTTTGTAATTTTACACACCATAATTTTAGATGATTTTGAAAAATATTCAACTCAAGTTATTTTATTTAAATATAAAACATCTAAAATAAAAATAAAAACTTAATGCAAGAATGGTTGAATGTCGTTTGGTCAGAGAAATGCATGTAGAATCAGTCCAGAAATCCCCTGGGAATAGAAGTCTGATCTTTAAATTAATCTTTTTGGATGGAACAACTTTGGAACGCTCCATTTAAAATTTGAAATGTGCTGCGCCACAGTTTGAAAAGTTACTAGTTTTCCACCATTGCGCCAAGTGGGCACGCAAGGAGTCGTGAGGCCAAACGCTTTTCCACCTCCATTTCCAAGCCTTGCATAAAGATGACCAGATCTGCAATTCAGCCCGTCTATACCGGGCTTGCCAATATCCTCGGTTCTAACTGAGCCAGGAGAGTAAACCGCTGTGTGAACAACTGTCACCTGAAGTGTATTAGCGCATCTCCTAAGACCGCTAGTGCTAAAAGGCAGCGGATTCCTGTTTGGGACAGACTTGTACCATTAAAAAAATGGGTTAACTACGTAATTTACCCATTATCTTAAATTGCCAATTCACAAATTCTCTGTATCCCTGCTTCCTTAGTCACGCCACTATGCCACTTTGTCTGTGCCTTTTTTCTCCACTTTCATACTTGTGCCTCTACTTTAACATGTGGCCGTCTGATCTTGTGCCATAAAATTTTAAGTAGCTCAATTACCGCCCGCATTGTAATAGTCAGCCAACAACCAAACTTTAATTACATTAAGCACACCTCTAACAGTTCTGTTGCAAGCATAATACTGATTGAGAAATCTAGCGAAAACGAACATCTTGGTTGGCACCAGCATTCACAGAGGGGGGAAAAACGGATTATCGTTATCTTAATTTGAGACATGATGCGGGCTGTACCACCTGTAATTTTATCGTAAAGTGATCGATGCAAAGCCTTTTGACTGCTCATGCAAAAATGAGCAGCACGGCATTTTATATACCATATTCTAAGAAATGATTTTCATTTTAGGGAAAGACACAGAAAAACTTGTTCAGTGTAAGTAAACAAAAAATACATTGATACAGCAACATTAATAAACAGGGTGACAATGCACCCTGTAAACAAAATTTTTCTTTTGATTAAAAGGTTAATTGTCAAAATATGTTCTTGTATATATTAATATTGCCACTAATATACTTCACAATCCTCAAAAATTCCCAAAACCTCACCTGCTCAGAACAGACTTTTTAAATCAGCATTGGCCTCAGAGGAAATATTTCCAAGGAAAATTTGCCTAAGAGGGAAACATTTTATTTAGAAGTACGTTGAAACACATCCTTATACAAACAGCTTTAGTCAGTGGGTAGGTGCTACTTGCCATATCTCTGGGGGGGGATGACAAAATTTCTGAAATGTTTTACGCATGTTTATTAAAAATCTTTGCTTATTCGGTGTAGTTCGGTTAAGTCTTAGGGATGTGAATTCAAAGTTTGTCATGACATATAAAGCAAAGTGCGTCTTTTACAAAGAAGAGTGGAAAGTAAACTTTTAAACATTTTTCTTTTTGGGCAACTATTTGTTTTTATCCTTAAAAGAAAACCCTGTTCAAAACATATAATTCAGATGCGTTTTATAACATCAATCAATTTTTTTCTCCAGCATTCCTAATCCTGACCCAGTTCCAAAGCATTACTTTGGCTCCAGAACTGAGTGTACCCCATAATTCTTCTCTCGTCTTAATGACCCTTCTTTGCTAATAGCATCTGCAATAATCCAGCGGGGAAAAAAACGGTAGACTAGAAAACAGAAAACTCAATTTTTCCGGGGGAATAAAATTGCCAAGGACAAACCACACACATTTACCAATGCGAGAGAAATATATCTATTGTGTGGCTTTGGTTCTTGAGAAGCCTTTCTCAGAGGAAGGGGGGGGGGGGCATTACAAGTGTCTATAAACCCATAGCTTTCCGCATGTGCTTTCAAAACAGCAACACCACAGATGCGTCATCGATGGAGAAAGACCCTCAGTTACGGAGGTAATACAGCCATTTGGAAGAGCTCTGGAACTGCGTTTTTTCCCCCTTTCTCCCCATACACAGCGTACAACCAATTAAATAATTTTTTGACTGGAACGTTTCCTTTGACCTGGACAAGACGTCTCCTTTCCACTTTCATATCTGTGTCTTTAAACTTAAAGTTTTTAGGTGGTTATTTTCCTTTCTTCGGCAGGGAAGCAACTGATTTCAGGCAGGCCCGGAGGTCGGGATACCTGCTGAACCCCCGTGTGCTCTCTTAAGTGAGGCGTCCGGTTGGGAATTACATCACATGTTGGTGCTCATTCGTGTTTGGCTGTTGGCGGGCGTGAGTTCCCCCTGGCTACCTTCTCTTGGAGGAGACTAGAAAGAAAAATATAGCCAGTTAAATCAGATATTTCAATTGGAAGAACAGTGTGCATGCTTGCAAGTCAAAATGACAGAAAAGCCCTGAAAATCAATCATTACTTTCCCAGGGTAGGAGCAGGCACTTGACTCTAGCGTTAACAAATCACCGCGCAATCGAGGGGAGGACACAAGCCAATCGAGCCAATCCGAGTTAAGGGGGCGTTACCCTAGGGGCAGACTCCCCGAGTACCTTGACGTGTATCTGGTTCCGCAGCACAGCGGCCCGCAGGATCATGGCTTTTGCTCGCCTCTGGAACTCCTTGCCCATCTGCAGGGACTTCTCGAAAGTGGTGCTTCTCTGATCCACATCTCTGGCGTACAGTATCTGGGTGGGGAATAAAAGGCCTGCGGCTGTCGCTGTTACTTAAAACACACGGAAAGGCGCAATATGGAGAATGGGAAGAAACAGCCGTTTACACTTCCTTAGGAAGGGAGGAAAAGGGTGACTGGTGTGTACAGCAGTGACAGTTCCCTTCGTTCATATCACTGTCGATTTCTTCGAAATCCAGAATGAAGTGTGAAGAGTGTGTAAAGACAACCGCGGAGAGAGAGCGCGAGACGGAGCCTTGCCTTGCTGTGAGAGTCGATCCGGGCGTTGATCAGGCCTTCCAGGATCAGCTGGGTCAGCTCATCCTCCAGAGCGGCCACCGAGGTGTTGAAGGCTGTCGCCATTTTGTTCATGTCAGCTGACACGTACGGGCTAAAGTACTACGAGTGGCAGCAGACAATGCAAAAAGCAAAGTGGTGAAGTATACACTACAGATTAAAGCAACGCTATTCATTCTGCGTTTTTGTAAATATGGTGCCTTGTAAATATTTTACTCACACATTTCTTTTGCTGGCAGTCAATGACTTGAATTTAAATTAATATCTGATCTACACAACCAAACCCTTCCACTACAAACGTCAACTGATTTAACTACTACTTTAAATCTAAAAAACATTCTTCATTGTCAATCACTTCAAATTGACATCATTCTCATGCTTGTCGTAGAGTCTTGGGCCATAGCAGAGTGAACCCTAGAGCTCTAACAGCCAGCGGTACAAATCGACATCAGGAATGGACAAATGGGTAAAAGCAATTTTAAGTGCCGAAATTGCCCGTCTCACCTGTATGAGAGCCCTGTTCCTAATTTGCATGTACAGTGTCCTTACATGTGGTGCCAGGTACATGTCTAAGAGAAGGTTGTCCTAAAAAGAGAGTGTAATCCAGGGTTAACCTGCCCTCCGCTTCTGCCATTACAACAGAAAACTTTAGCTACCACAAATCACGGAAAACGATCAGAGCTGTGTGTACAGCGTTCACACACGACGAAAGCACTTACATTGACTTTAGCGGTAAGAAATAAAAACAAATCAGTTATATAACAATGCCATCAAAACAATTAAGTGCAATAAATGGAACATTTCTAGAAATAAAAAAACATAAATATAGATCCAATTCAAATGGCACCCGCATGCACTCGATTTGAAAGACCATGTCCACACACACACACACACACACACACACACACACACACACACTCACCTTCATTTCGTCCAGCATTTTCAGGCAAGACGCATACTTTGACTCGTAAAACTTGAAAATAATGTCACGGACTTGAGGCTCCAACTCTAAAAATAACTTAAAGGAGCTGGAGAAAGAGGGAGATCGTGTTAAGGCAGATCACGGCGCACGTTTTGGCACCGGGCCGGTAACCAGACCGCTGTTGCACCATTGGCGTCGGTGCTTAGCGCTGGAATTACTCCAGCTGTACAACGGTGTAAAACGTGGATAAAAAGTCACTGAGATGCAAGGCCTTCTCAGCCTCCGCTAAATGTGAAATGATTTAATACAGGGAACGGGAGCGCAGGCATACCTGCTGGATATGACGTTCCGCTGTAGCTCCTGTCTGTCGAATGTAGCCAGCGCGCACATGCCTCCATACACAGCTACATTACTAGGGGAGAGAAGCTGCAAAAGGGAGCGGCGGTCAATGATTAACGCTGTGAGCAGGCGGTGGTGTCTGGACAACCTCCCGCGCGTGTCCGACCTCTCACCTCGGGGAAGTCACAGTGGTCAAAGGAGGCCAGCAGGAAGCACTTTGCCGCCTGCTTGTACTTTCGAGAGGCCAGCTCTGCCAGGCCTGGGGACGGAAGCGGGGAAACACAGTCAGGGAGCATGCTTCAAGCGGAGCTCCGCCCCTGCCCCGCACAACACGCAGCGTGCCCCCCTTTTAACTGCATAACTGCATAGAACGTACCGGCAAATCTTACACTTACTCTAGCGTCCGTAACTTGTACGTATGATTGGTATTTGCCTGTATCTTTAGGCAGAGCAGGCTACACAGCGTGCACAAGAAACCTAGCACTGATTTTAGGAGAGTTCCAGCCACCAGGACACGCCGGTTAGCCGTGAGCTGAGAGAAACCCGGCTGATTCTCACCCAGCCTAGATACCTTTCGCAGTATGAGCCACTCAAGAAGCCTCAAGTGTCCTTCATTTTTAACTGGCAAACAGCCCTGGCGGCGAGCTTAAAAATGAGGACTTTGCCTTGGATTTCTCTCTTTTTTCCCTGAGCAACGCAAAAAGGTAAATGACAGCAATTACCCGCAGCACATTTTAGCTTGGTGAGGACCGCTTGGTTTTGACTGTCTCTTTCTCCTCGTTGCTGAAATAAGAAAATGCATTTCAATAAAAAGGCAGCTACTTTGTGTCGCCATTGCCGTTTAAAGGTGTTGAAGAATGCCAATTGAATGGCACCTACCTCAGCTATCTCTGGAGTGGATTCTGCTTTGCTGACATAACTTAGGACGTGGGACCAGTTCTGGAGGTAAACGCTAACCTACACAGAAAGAACACATGAACATTGTTCCTGCGGTTTACCACAATATACATTTTAAAACCCAGACTTAAGCACTGGCAAGACCCTAACCGGAATAAATTACCCCAATTACAGGAAACAAAAAACAAAAAAAAGCTTAGAAAAACCCCAAAAACATTTATAAAGCTAGGAGTGCACCTACACCAAAAATTGCCTACATTACCGTGAGGATTGTTTGTTGGTACAGGTATAGTCGTAATTGATTCCAATTGTCATTAGTGCAACAGATTCCCTTCCCTCCATCGGTACGCACCTTGATTACGTTAAGACACATGTTGATGACATGCTTGGCACTAGTGCAGTAGTCTCTGGCACGGGAGTAACACTTCAAGGCGTTGCTGAGGTCACCGCAATCTAGGTAATGATCTCCAAGATCGTCATGACCCCTCCTGGGAAGAACGAAAGGAACACCATTACAAAATGAGGGCTTTGGCACAACAGCAGCTTCTTGGTACAGCAACAGATATAGCGACGAGAACAAAACTAAACAAAAACCCTGCTCGGTAACTATAACTATAGCCTTCTCCGCGCTCAATACTAAGGCTTTCCAATCCCAACCCTGATGGAACACCATCCAGGAGGTTCCCCCCCCCATCTCACTTTGAATACAACCTCAAAACTGTTAGGAAAGCTGAGCAGATGAGCTCAATTAGGGCATTCATATGTTGAATAAGATCCTTTAGCGAACAGCCGGGAAAAGAACCGGGTCAACCAGCAGCTCTAAAGGACCAGGATCGGGGAATCCACCTCGGTAACACTCAGTTTAGACCACAGCGGTGTCAGCTCTCGTGACCTTTTCACAGCCCTTGCAGGTGCAGGCAGGGCAGGGCAGGGCAGACGGAAGATCCTCGTCGACCACACACCTGATGCTCTCCTTAATGGAGTTTCCCTTGTAGTTCTTCAGGTCGGTGTCCAGCTTCTCCAGCTTGAGGAGAGCCTTTTTCCTGGTGGACTCCGCCCAGGCCGTGTCCAGGGGAGGAGGCTCCGGCCCACTTTCCGCAGCCGCGTCTGCGCCCCCCGGGGCTCCCCTGTGCACAAAGACAGATCCGGTGAAATACCTCTGCAGCCCAACAACTCCTGATGCACCTTATACCTAGTTGTTACAACCCCTAGCACTGCCAGGCCATTTAAGTAGATGTCTCACAAGCATTCACTTTTAACAAAGTCCAAGCCACACAGCTCTGAAACGGGAGGTTCAGCGGCAACTAGATGACAGAAAGCACTGCTAGCATACCAGGGTTCAAACCAGCCAATCAATAGATCGATCAATCAATCAATCAATCAATCACAAAGCTCAGCCTGAGACTGCCTTTTGAGGCTGAGTGACTTTAAAGCCCCTAAAATGTCTATATATTTATTAATTCATCACACTGCAGAGCATCCGTTTTAACGGCGCTGCTAAACCAGACTGGAAAGGATGCACTGCAATGCAGAGGAATGGCTTGCACCTAGTGGCTTCCGTCAGCTTGCGGTGGATCTCCTCGTAGACGTCGACGTTGAAGGTCCTCTGGACGAAGGACAGGGCCATCTTCAGGGCCTCGAGGCGCAGCTGGGGACAGTGTTCCGAGATGAACTGCAGCCGCTCGATCCTCATCAGCCCACTGTAGCTGGAGGCGTACTGCTCCAGGTCCTAGAACAGACAAGCAGCCTTATCCCCCTGCTTCCAACTCTCCCGTCCATACATGCTTAACCCGGAGGAGTTCTCTCAGGGGTTCCGCTGCCGTGTCCCGATTCACGCCCTTTAGCATTATCAAGATAGCACTGCTTCAGTAAATCGGAAATAAACATAGATGACGACAAGGTAAACGATAGTGCACTGAAGGTAAATAGTCTTATCAACTCGATGTAACTTGATGTAAACAAAAAGCCCATTGTTAAATATTGGCATGCATCCATTCAACTTAAAATCTACGAAGGGCAATGTTTACCGAGTATTACATCTAGTCATCCAACGTCTTCAACAAATGCGCAGTTTCAACACGCAGGTCCTTGCTTTCACAACATTGTACATTCTAAACAAATACACCGTTCTTTCAGAATAGTGCTTTAGAGAGTTAAAGATTTAACCAGTACCACTGATGCCAGATCATGAAAAAAATTATCATAAATTTCAATATTAATAAATTATATAAAAAATTAATAAAAATAATTTAATTATACTATATTAAATTATTCAATCGTTTGGATATTTAACATCAAAATGATTCTAAAATGTTTTAAAATGACCATCAAGAAGTTTGTGCTCCTTAATGCATGACAATGCATTCATACCAGCGTCGGATTTTCCACCACATAATTTGTGTCAGGTGCATTCTGCTGGTCTTCCTGGGGATCTGCGTCTATTTGCATGGGCTCCACAGCCCCCTTAAAGAAGAGAAAGGAGTGTGTTTTGCTGACATTAAAAAAACAACAACATGACAACAACATATTCATCAGGAATCATTAGGCCGCAAAAACCCTGGTACCAATGACATATTTTAAGTACCTTTTAAATGGTACTTAAAATATGTGTGATTATGTATAAAGCTTAACAAAGTGTGTTTAACTAATTTTATGTAGGCTGTTGATGCCAGCTTCTACAAAACGTACACAAATCCTAATCACACACACACATCTTTATCATCTGCTTAAGACAGTGGAAAGCAATACCCTTATTGCGTCTTAACCACTGAGGCAAAGAAAAGCCAAAGCCAACACTTTCCATTAGGACTTCTCGTTGCTGTACCTCAAAGAGCAGGGAACACGCGGAGAGACTGGAGCTGAGCGCCGAGTCCCCCGCAGTAACGGGAGGGAGCAGGTAGGACCTGCTGCTGCGAGCGGCGCAGTAAAGCTCCGTCGCTGAGGACCAGACCGAGGCTGAGCTGGCTTCCCAGCATTCCCTGCTCCTGTCCTGAACCTGCCCTGCGCCCCTCGGCCCCGAGAGAGAACTCTCCTGGAAGAAGGGACATATACGGGGGGCAAGCTGACAGAACTACACTGATGGTGGCTGCTGTCTGGGCTAGAGCTCATGGACTGACTGGCAGGCTGGCTGGCTGACTGACTGACTGACTGAATCAGAGGACACGTATGACACTGAGAAATATTATTAAAAGGGAAGGTATTTGTTAGTTTAGCATTTATATATAGCACAACTGGGACAGCACTAAATAAAGTGGGAGGAAAAAGTGTTCACCAGACGGACAACAAAGGCTATCAGACCAGATCGTTTCAGTAGAAAAGACAGCCCTAGGTTTTTCAAAAATATACTAAATTTACAACAATATTCAAGTATGACCACCGCATTTTATAAATCTAAATGATATTGTACGAATCTCGTACGACTGTTCTGCAATACACAAATGACATTTACTGAATACGGCTTTTGAAATTAAGAAACGACATATGTCGATGTAGTTTTAAAAAACATGCTTCCAGACAAACTAGGGATAACTTGCACATAAAACGTCACTCGATAGAACCTCGGGAAAATTGTCACTTTTTACGTTATATAATAATCAAAATTTACCGTGCATAGTGTTTTCATGTGGCATTGAAAATCATATGCCTTTATATTAGAAGTACATTTTCATCCAAGAAATGGTAGCTAAGCAAGGTGGTATAGTGAGACATAACACACAACTAACGAACGTTACCTTTAATCAAAACCTAAAACGTTAAATTTTTAATAATAAAGAATTTGCGCGTCGTCAAACTAACCGGATAGTGGTATAGTTAAGCATGTAGTGCACACCATTTAAAAGGGCAGAAGGAATGACGGCGTTCACAAACATTACATATGAGATTTACCGCCATGAGTGCAAATCAGTTGTCAAGGAGATCCAACAGAGCTAGGTTCACGCTAACCATTTAAAACGTAGTTGGACAGCTAGAGAGATGCCTCGCAACTCCTGTCGAGATGGTTACCGCAATGGAAAAAAAAACTAGTAACTCATTAAGTTACCGATGTCGAGTAAACGGGAAGACAATCATTACCAAACCGGTTGTTTTTCAAATAAATCACTCAGTTACACAAGTATTGCAATAGTAACGTACTGTTACGGATGAACAATGGTGTCACTTTACACACACTGTGGCCAACACGAAGTGCGATTTCTAGGATAACAATAACATGACTTCACTATCACATTTTCCTCTCTGACGCATTTGCAGAAATCAGACACATGTTTAACGTTTCCCCGAGGTTGCCTATAATATATAATAATAATTGATTAAAAAAATGTTTCTAAACTTTTGGAAAACCACAGCTTAATTTACACCGGAATGTCTGAATGTGCTCTAGCTGGTAAAATTAAGTTAGCTGCTAACTTACAAAAGTTGTCAAGACCGGCTCTTCATAATTTGTCACGAGCCTAAGGCCGTTGTAACTAATTTGAAAGTAACCCCGGGACTTCAATTGCCATGAAACTGGCTAACACCAGTAGAGCTTTAGCCACACAAATGTCTCGTTATATGCCTCGTTAATATATTTTATTAGTGGTTTACCTGAAAGTTAAAGACCTGCACGGGTAGAGGCATCTCCTCTTTTCTATCTCTGCAGAAACACTGCGCTGACAAACACATCCGGAGCACGGGGG
>JAOYSI010028310.1:2317-32002 GCA_025775065.1 Hiodon alosoides
TCCCAAGGTGAGATAGCCAGCTAGAGATGCTCATGTTTAACTCACTTCCTAAGGTGAGATAGCCAGCTAGAGATGCTCATGTTTAATCACGTCCCAAGGTGAGATAGCCAGCTAGAGATGCTCATGTTTAATCACGTCCCAAGGTGAGAAAGCCAGCTAGAGATGCTCATGTTTAATCACTTCCCAAGGTGAGATAGCCAGCTAGAGATGCTCATGTTTAACTCACTTCCTAAGGTGAGATAGCCAGCTAGAGATGCTATTTGGAATGTATTTAATCACAAGCAGATACTTATAAGAAAGTTTTTGGATGTATTTTAATCACATGAAAATACATGTTCTAAACATTTGTGTGAAAATGAAAGGCCACTGCTTCATTGATGTCACAGCAGCACATGCTAAATGAAAAATCTGTTCCTCCTTCTCTGCTGGCAGAATCACTAGGTCTAGCATATTTTAAATTCTTAAAAATCAGTCATAAATGTATTTTACACTTGTTTTGACATATTTCAGCGAGACCGATACCGAGGAAATCAGAGAACTCTTGATGAATTAACATTGAAAAAACCCGTCAAACGCCCAACCCGATATCAGGTATGTGTCTCGTACCCAAGTACTGTCGGCATGTGTGTGTTACCGAACAGCACATATTTCCTGTAGATAAACAGGGTCTGTATGTACATTTTGAGACTTCTTAGCCCTAGCAATACTGAGGGATGCTAAGTGAAACATGCAGAATGAAGGATTCTGAGTGCCTTGTCTCATCCCATCTCCTCTATGGGCCTTTGCTCATCTCTGCTGTCTGACAGAAAATCATCAAACGCCTGATTAAGCGCTATGTTCTGAAGGCGCAGGTTGACAGAGAGAATGATGAAGTCAATGAAGGTAAAAAAAAAACTAATTTCTAATCTACTTTTCCAGCTCTCTCAACACTGTTTACATCCAGTCAGGAATCAGCGCTGATTGGAAACATCTTCTTTTCAAGCTGAGAGTCTCAGCTACAATGGGATTTGCTAGGGGGCAGTAGGTTATTAGAGAATCACAAAGTGCTTGAAGGAACATTAGGTGCAGGCTCTGTGTTCACCATCCCAGAATAATGTGACTAGAAAAATGTTTATTCTAGTCCATACACTTCTGTTATACTTGCTTATTTCAATCCATACACTTCTGATATATTTGCTTATTTCAGTCCATACACTTCTGTTATAATTGCTTATTTCAGTACATACACTTATGTTTGGTATGCTTACTGAAATACAATTTTCTGGTTAATCTAAGATAATGAAAGTATGGAAAGGCGAAAACTTGAATTTTCTTTGACTACATCTGTTCAAAGATAGGGTCACCTAACGGAGTCCTCAGTAACAAACTTGTCTGTTTGTTTAGCCGCTAGATATTTTAATCTACAGGAAATCCCCCAATATCTGCAAGACTCAACCAGTATGGACTGAAAATGTGCAAAAAATAACCCAACTTACTGCCCCCTATATCAGACAGGGGAAGTGTTTGAGATCTATGTTGTTTTTCTTGTCGATGTTATTTTTTCTTATACATAAAAATGAAAAACATACAACAGTGTGAGGGGTTCGTTGTCTGTTCAGACTGTTCTATGTGACTATGTGACTCCTGTGACTGATTCAGGTGAGCTGAAGGAGATAAAGCAGGACATCTCAAGTCTGCGCTACGAGCTCCTGGAAGAGAAGTCCCAGACCTCGGGTGAGCTGGCTGACCTGATCCAGCAGCTCACCGACAAGTTTGGTGTCAAATAAACGGACAGACAGACTTGTCTGGTGTTGTGACCCTGTGCTTGTGTGGAAAGAGGAGAGAGAGTGAGAGTCTCACAGTAACCAATGCAATCAACACTAATAGGAACCATGATGAAAATTGAGGCATTATAATACACTCCATCGAAACCATATGGATTCAGTCAATCACAGGAGAATTGCAGCAGCCTGTGATTCAACGAATTGTGACATTTTAGTTATTTGTTTATTACTGTGACGAAGCCACACTAAAAGTGGATCTGTAATGAGCCAAAAGCTATTCTTTATTTGTTTATTGGTGCTGGGAAAACAACTACGTTGCATTAAGGGCAGTGGAACAGTATGTGAACCGAATAAAAGACTGCATTCTATTATGCACTATATTCAATTAGTAGAGTTTTGTTTATGGAGTCCCAAGAAGTCTGGCTATGAGAACTGTGAAGACACATAAGGAAAACATCTCCAGACTGATAAAATAAAGACAAATAAAGACATTTGACCGAGCCCTATCTGGAAAGTGCCTCCAATTTTTGTTGAAGCTCTTGTGCGGGCTTTGCAGAGACAGATGGCTCAAAGGTGAATGGATTAGAGGAGACCACTTTTACTACTTGCTCATCTTGACCTTGTGGTTGCAGGATTCGTAGTGACGGACCAAGATGCATTGGCACAAATGGTGATTCTGAATAGAGGAGGGAACCTGAAAAAATCTTAAATAAATGTATATACGTTAAAAAAACATCACCAGATTTATGGAGAAAGCCGTTCTGGTGGGGGACTCACCAGGCTGGAGAGCCTAGTTTGCTGAAGGCTCATTTGTATGAAGAGGATGATTTTGTGGTGGGTGCAGTCCATACACTTCTGGTTCTGGTTCCTGCACCACTGTTACTGACATTGAATATCACCCAACTGTGCAGCTCAGCATTCCTGTAATCAACTCACCAGGGTTCACGAGAGGGTGAGGAAAGGACATGCAACACAAAACAAAGTGAAGAAAAGAAGCACCGGTGATCATTGTGAAGGCTCCAAAATAGTATTTTAGTATTGATATGAGGTGATATGGTGTACTTCTACTTTCTAAGGTCTCCTTTCTTCTGACCAAAGGTTGGTAGAAATGAGTGGACAGCAACTCCTGTCTGAACATAAAACTGATATGCACAGGAAATCTAAACTATTCCTTGGTTAAGGAACTGCAAAATGCCTCATTAGCTACGATTTGTAAACCCAGAAAAAAGTGAGCACCCTCACCACTACTGCAGAGGAGATGATCAGTGCACAGCCTTAAACCCCAAAACTTTTAACAACGAAGACAAAGTATGTCCTCCTCATCTCATTAAATGCATTTTTTATACACAGTCCTCTTCTTTTCGTTTTTCTTATAATGAAACATAGAAAAGGGGGGACGCTATTTGTACACATTTGACGTAAAATGTGTCATATGTCAGTAAGAGTTTCTGTCCTCTAATTCCTAGCCTAATAACATGTGTTTCAGGCTTAAGTATTGGTGTGAATATATTTGACTTTTCTCTATGAAATAATCCTTTAAATTCAGGTGATATCCAGATTGTGACTCAATGATAAATATTTCAAAAAGCCTTTGCAGGGTTTGTGTAAAGATTCAAAAGAACAATTTAATAGCATTAACAAATCACAAAGCTTTGGTTACACGAAGCCAGAAGAGTTTAAAACTTTGGGTGTTGTGTTTTTCAGTTGTCAAAGAAAGTCTTGTATTGTAATATTTTAAATCTTAAAAAAACAGCTGTAATGATAATTGACATCCTCCATCAGTGATCATTGTCTTGCTTCTTAATTAAAGGCTGTGGTTTTAAAAAACAGTTATCTTGTTTTTTGTTGTTTCATTTTTATGCTATTTATTTTTTAGTCAATACTGTGTTCACTACAGGGTTTTTTAGCCAATTCAGGCTTGATTATTTATGAGAAACAAGAGTGTTCTCTCTGCTTTCAACGTTCAGTATTTTTATGGTCAAAGGAATTTCATCAAATAATGTGATTCATATGAAATATTGTTCGAATAGCTAAATTGGTCCAACTTTTTGTTTAGATTTGTTTTTGTCTGCAAGTTAATTAAAGGATTTTATTTATGAGCAGGTTGCAATTAAAGAGCACTGTGAAGACAAAGAGATTTCACACACCTTGAGTATGTTGGATGGTGAAAACACTGGCCATGACAAACAACACTCTCCGCAGTTAGAGCAGTCTGGGTTAGAGAGGCCTGACGGCCGAGCAGAGAATTTCCAGACAAGGTGTTCTGGGCCCAGAGGGAGCAGATTAAGACTTTTAGGCCAGAAACAGAATTTGCAGTAAAATAATGCACTGATGCTCATCGGTTGTGTCTCTGTGACATCTCCAATTGGAAGAGGGGAGGGATGCTGGAATTGTGGACAGCCAGGCCACATCGAGAGGGAGTGCCCCCTCATGGAGGTGAACACCGTGGGCTCGGTGTTCCGCTCCAGATCCCTCTCCCCGATCCAGCGGACAAGTATCTGGTACCAGTGAGTAACCCGGGGAATATAGTCTGGGCATTTGGGATTCGGGGTGTTACCACTCCCTGGTCCATCCCTGTCTGGTTCCCCCCGAGGCAGATTGTTAGGGGTTGATGGTGGGGATCAGATGTATTCGAAGGGGTTTAAGAACATTTAAGGTGGTGTCTATTTTCTAACTTTTATAAGTCGGGGTCAAAAGCATAGACTTAGGTCTGGTGTTAGCCCCTATGCCCCCCTACCCGCTTTTTCTGGGATGAGATTAGGAGGGGTAACTGGCCCTTGGTAGAAGACTGGGGACCCCCCAGCCGAGTTGTGGGGTCTGACAAACTGCATGCTCAGGGCAACAAACTGCAGGTTCAGGGCGATAAACTGCAGGTTCAGGGTGACAAACTGCAGGCTCAGGGCGACATACTGCAGGTTCAGGGCGACAAACTGCAGGCTCAGGGCGACAAACTACCGCCACAACGGCATGGCAAGTTTAATTGATGCAGAACTTTGGATAGCCAAAAGACATCAAATTTTGCCCTCTGTTAGTTGATTAACAGATTAGACTAACTGCATTACAGTTTGTCCATTTTACTTTTTTAAATTTCCCACATAATTGAAGCTTAGGACCAGTCTGATGATAAATTCCAAACTTTGCTTGGTCAAAAGATGACCGAATGACAGGCCAATAAAATTTTACTATATTTCAAATTTTAGTAAAATCACTATAAAATCCTCTTCTTAAGAAATATTGGCCTGATAGATGTGCCAACTCATATGTATGAGCATCTTTCAGTCATTTAGATATCTTAGCCTTGCATAATCAAATTTGTACTTAAAAATTATTTAGGGGTGTTCATTATTTTGAAATATATTTGGAGTGGAAAAAATACTGGTATGAAAATGAAATGCATTGAAAAGCTTATTTGGAAAAGATTTTCCTGTATTTTTAGATACACAATTCCCCATTCACATATTGAATAAAAAGCTTTCAAGGAGAGAGATTTTGTTACTTACCCTGTTAGTATAATTACATACACCGATCAGCCATCACATTATGACCACCTGCCTAATATTGTGTAGGTCCCCCTTTTGCCACCAAAACCCGTCGAGGCATGGACTCCACTAGACCTCTGAAGGTGTGCTGTGGTATCTGGCACCAAGACGTTAGCAGCAGATCCTTTAAGTCCTGTAAGTTGCGAGTTGGGGCCTCCATGGATTGGACTTGTTTGTCCAGCAAATCCCACAGATGCTCGATTGGATAGAGATCTGGGGTACTTGGAGGTTAAGTCACTATTATTGTGGTAGTAGTTATTGATTGATTATCATACGTATTACTGCTATATAATTATATATAACCATTGTGAGTATTATTGTGGTAGTAGTTATTGACTGAAGATTATCATACATATTACTGCTATAAGTTTATATAACCATTGTGAGTATTACTGCTTTTATTAATCAAAGAGAGGATTGAGCCTGTGAGTGTATTAAGCTGTGGAACTGGGCTGAGTCAAATCTATAGGAGGGGGAAAACCCTGTGCCGTGGTGGAATGATACCACCTGGCTCTCAGGTCACAAACCCTCATTAAAATAAAGTAACTCTGGTGTAGCTCTGTCATACATGGGTCAGTGTGTGTCTGTTTTAATTTTATCTTTCTACTGGGTTTTTTTTTATTTTAAACTCACCTAACTTCACAGAATGGTAGAGAAATATGAATTTGACCACATTTGACCGCTTGATGGCGCTATGGAAAATGTTTGAAAATGTAAACTTAAAAATATTTGCCTCAAGGACCCACAAAGTTTGGTGGGCCACCATGGATTTTCCGCCAGTTTAATTAGTTAAACGCTTAAACAAAATTTAAATGATATCTCTTCTTAATTTTACATACATAATTTGACATGCATTCATTTGTTTTATGAACTGGTATGGTTTAGATGTCATTGCAATGGGCCTGTTTGATGCATTACAGTCTGATATGTCTGTGTTGCTAATTCACACTACTCCTTGCATTAGGAAAATGTCCGCCGTAGAGGTCTGTGTTCATTGCTTGGGAAACATCCTGAGACCATCCATGTGTGGGGTTGCTTTTCATCCAAGGGAGTGGGTTCTCTCACAGTTCTGCCCAAAAACACGGTATCACACCGTCCTGCAAGAGCAACTTCTCCCAATGATCCAGGAGCAATTTGGTGATGATCCGTGCATTTTCCGTGTCACAAGACAAGAGCGATAATGAAGTGAGCCACTTCATTATCGCTCTTGTCTTGTGACACGGAAAATGCACGGAGATCATTACATTGAAATTTTGGATCCGTGGCCAGGCAACTCCCCAGATCTCAATCCCATAGAGAACCTGTGGTCAATCCTCAAAAGGAAAGTGGACAAGCAGAAGCCCACAAATTGTGGTCAACTCCGAGCACTAACAAGGCAAGAATGGATCGCCATTAGTCAGGATTTGGCCCGGAAGCTGATATCCAGCATGCCAGAGCGAATTGCAGGGGTTATGAAGAACAAGGGTCAACACTCTAAATATTGACTCTTTGCATATATTGAATGTTTTTGCCAATAAAAACCGTTAAAACTCATGAAATGCTTATTGTTTTCCAGTATACCATAGAAACATGTGAAAAAATGATCTGCAAACTTTGCAAAACACAAACTTTCTATAAATAATTAAATGAAATTGCTCATATTACCTGCAGCCGGTAAACGAATATACTGAATATACAGTCCCTGGCTGGACTGAAAGAAGCAGACGTGGAGGCAGCCATCCAGAAAATCCTCAAGCATGCAAAAAGAAAATGTTAAAACACATTTCTATCCTTTCATCATTATTTTCCTTTGAAAGTGAAAGCAATGATAAATGGGCCAACTTACAAACTGGCTAACAAAAACGTGTGGGGTTAATTCAATTAATTCAAGGTGAAAGAGTATAGGGCCCTTGGGAAATGTAGTGTAGTTCTTGTTTTGTTCTGAGTTAAATATGTCAAAGAAAAGGCATAAACTACACAGGTGTCTGTCTCCAGCTGCTTGCAGACCGGGCCACCAAGACGTGCCACAGCCTGGGTGCATCAATGCAAAGGCAAAGAGGGCCATTCCTTCTGCAACAACATCTGCGTAAAACGTTAAATCAGCAAAGGCCCTAGAGGACTCTCTCACCTCCTTGGAAAAGTCCAAAATGTCATCCACCATTGGGCCAAAAATTGTGACTTTAGTGAGAAGGGCTTATTGTTGGTGTCTGACAGCTTGGCCTGTGACAGCCAAAGTTTTACAGCGGGCCACCACCAGAGCCCCATTATTCCTGATAGTAGCATGACCAAGCAGTTTGGTCAGCTCAAGCTGGGGGTTTGTTCACCAGCTGAAGATCAGCTGGTTAGGGTGGAACCCACTCTCAGCTGAAGTCAGCAACTTAGAGTGATACACACCCAACAGAGTTGCGTAGCTTCTTAGATGAGCAATACAAGCCCCAGCTGAGTCAGCTCTCTTAAAGAGGCTCTCATGCTCCCAGTTGGAAGGCAACTACGCAAGCACACACTCAACGCTGCAAGGACTAAACAGTCAACAAAGAAACCTAGCAGTCACAAGAGAAATTAAATCATAAAATCACTCAAAGTGCAGACTATGCATAAATATGTTTGCTTTACTTGTCAATAGAAAAAAAAAAAAAAAACTACTCTTGTTGTATGCTTTATTTGTAATTAAGCTACTTGACTACGTATCCCTGCAGTTATTTTAGTTCAGTCTGACCAGCAATATGTTTTGGAACATGGTGGCTGGTAACTGGTTGTTCAGCTAAAACTCTTGCCCAGATGTAAAATAAAGCTGGTCTAAACTGGATTATCCAGATTATTTATAATAGCAATTTAATACATTTTTAATTAAATAATTTAACGTTAAATACATTTTAAATAGACCACAGGGAGCGCTGCCATTACTCGTTTGTTAGTTTGATTTTAGCCCCTTATCATAAAACTCTCAACAAATATTATATTTAGCCAGTATCTTACTTGCCGATTGATAGTCCGGTCATTACCTAAAAAGCAAGGTAACTTATTTTTTACGAATTGCATAATAATAGTAATACGCAACGAATTAAACCACTCGGCGATGATTTTATGCTGACATGGTTAATAAAAACTTTGATATTAATAAGAAATTTAAACCACATAAAATTAGTAAGGCGATTAATTTATCCGAGTGTGACAAACGAAATTTGCCGTAAAAACCCTTTTCCATCTCTTCCGGCTTTTTTCAGGTGAAGCTCGCAGAGTCGGCCCCTCCCTTGTCCGCTCTAACCTGCCCAAGACAGGAAGCCGTTTTCTAGAATAGTAAACAGAAGGACCTGCGAAAGCTGAACTGTAGAAACATGGGAATTAATCCAGGAAGACCCTAGCAATGAAAGCAGAAAGGGAAGAATAACGAACACACCGTGTGAATAACCGACTTTTTGGAATACTGCTAGCATTATAGATGCGACAAATATCGTAGTCGCTCAGTCAGTGTGTTGGCACTGAGAAGCAATTAAACTTGTGAAGATTACTAGGCTAGAGAATACCAAGCGTAGAAAGATATTGCATGTTCTATTTTTTAGAAGTACGCTTTGAGTATATTGACAGTGTAAACAAACAAAAACATACTAAAAATAGTTATTCCACAATTTGTGAATTCGTTTTAAATTTCCCTCCTTTTTTTTTTACTTAAAGCGGCGAAGGAGATTGGAGTGTTATTGAGTCCGACTGCCCGAGCTAAGGCCTCGGGGGTCTGATTTTGAAGGGGTAGGCTAAGGAAGGAAGCATCGAAAATTTTTGTTTTTCTAAATTTTTGGAATTCTTAAACGAGTGATCCGCCACCTGGTTTGTTTCGTTTGGTAGTCTGTGTTAATTTTTTAGTTGAGCTTTAAAGTAAAAGGCTAGAATGGATCAACAGTCCGGGAATTCTGCATCTGCCCCGGCGTCCAAAAGCGGCAAGGATAAGAAGAAGAAAAACCTGGACGACGGAGACGGGAAAAAGAAATTTGTACGTATTTATATGGTTTAAAATCCAAATTATCACGAGTCTAGTTGTGTTACCTTACTTTAACCCAAGCTTGGAATCTTCTGACTTTGTCTCTAGATAGGATATCACCCTTGATGGATCAGTTGATTTGTTTGCCCGTATTCTACTAGTATACGTCTACCTACGTCAATACCGAATTACACGCACGTATTTTTTGATGCTTATGAGAACTTGTATATGAGACAATTTTCTTTCAAAGTCGTTACTTTCGAGTAGTACCTAGCTTTGATGACGGGGAAGTTCGACAAGAGTACGAAGTGTTGCAATGCAACAAGTTAAGTCAACGCCTAGTCATGTGGCTAAACAAATACGTAATTTAACTCTTTAGAAAGCAGCCATTTAACGAAATAAAACGGTACAGTGGTAAACTTATTGTTTCTGACTGAAACTTATATGTACAATTCCCGGCCTTAGTAACGTTAAAACGTGTGTAGTATAAAACCAAATACCGAAAATAATACTAATTTTAACATTATTGTAATAACATTATAACACTAGATAACATGTTTTAAGACTCTAAAAACATATCCATTGCATTGATATGCTATACTGTGTATTTCCTCTTGCATGGATTCCTTTTGTAGCGGCAGGTTGGCCTGTGCTTGCAAGAAATCTGATATTTCAGACACAAGGCAAAAACTTTGTGTAAATTGAACACTTTGTTAAATGCCACAATCACCTTTCAGAACTATGTCCAATGCAGATGCTATAATATGTGTATTTGTCTTTCATTCCAAATACATTTTAAAAGTCTTATTAGAAGGTCAATGGTTCAAATCTTAGTACTTGCTATGGTTGTGCTCTTGAGGAATGGCCGTAACGTGAAGGATTTCTGAGTAAAAATCCAGCAGTATAAATGGAACATGGTGAAGTTTTAAGGTCTGGATAAGAACATCTGCTAAGCTACTAATCAAGTGCAGTTTTGATTAACTTTGCACATTTTGAAAGATTTTCTGGCCACAGTTACTACTAAATTATTTTGTATATTGATTCTTCCTTCTCTGGGTAATGTTATTCCTTTGAATAATGTTTGAACCCTTTGATAAGTTTAACCTATGAATGCTAGTTACACTTTTGCCACATTAACAGTATATAAGCTGTAATTCCAAGTGTAGACGGATACAAGGATACAGGTGTCGCACTTACTTTTTGTTCCTTTCAACTGTTGCCCTATCGACGGTGCAACAAAACCTTAATCACCGTACTTGCTCCCTATTATGGACATTAAACATTATGGACAAATCTGAAGAGCTTTTTTATTATTAGTGTTTTGATTTAGTTTAGTGTCTAAATGTAATCATGTAAAGGTATTGTGTGATTAAAAAAAAAAAAAATTTACAAACTAATTTTAATCCATTTGTGGGGTGTCAGCTGTTGGAAGATGGTAAAGCACTTCTGATACAGACATGGTGCATGTCTGCTGCTAGATAGTAAGTGAAGTGAAAATGGGTCTTTAAGTGGCTCAAGTGTATCATGACCGCAAACCTGAGGCTTTGTGATGATGTAACAGGAAGTGCTCCTGAAATGACTCTCAGTGCAGGTATAACGGAAGCAACCCAATACAATGGAGAATTTTGTGATTTTTCTTTTTTCTTTTCTTAACATTCCCCCCCCGGAATGTGGATGTAATCTGATTGGTCACAAAATACTTTGTCATTCAGGAGCAAGGATTACTTTTGGACTTGATTTAAGTTACTATGAACTTAAATTCACACTAAAGAGAGTCATAAGGCCCTCTTTAGTGTGTGCAAGTAAATTAAATGCATGCAGTGGTATTAACTAACATTAATTATATAAACGATGGCTGTTGCAAACTAACATTTAAATAAGATGTTCTTTATAAAAATAAACATCTTTTTGCATGTGTAATGTGATTTCAACCATGACGAGGTTGGGAGTGCAGCTCTTTGAATTTCCATTGAATTGTTTACTTTAAAATCTTTTTTTCCTTACCCTGGCTATTCAGTACAAAAGACTAATTTGAAGTCATTTGATTAAAAGTGTCAACTTCAATAGCTGAGTGCAGGTGTCTGGAATTTAGGTGGTCTTGGGGAACCTCCCCTCTGAACTGAATCTGTTTAATCTGTTTTACTTACTCCTAGAGGAAACCTGGTAATCAGTGGGGATTCTGGGGGAAGGCATGGCAATGCCCTGAGACTTGGGCCTTGGCTCTGCCTTCTTGATGTTGGATAAACTAATTACTTCTTAGTTTAAATTAAATTTTTGGTATGTTGGAATCCACCAGATAAGGATTGACTCAGTGTGTACACAGCTGGGCCAGGGTGTAGCCAGAAACGGCGCAAAGTTCATTTCCAGAGTTTGAGTTTTCAGTCAACCTGTTTCTAAGAAAAGTATACAATGTTTCTGTATTAGGAGAAATTAACTGACAGTAGCCTATGTTATTGACATGAATGGAAATGTAAAGTTTAATCAACTGCCATCACTGTTGATTTTATTGACGGTGTCATGTGTGACAACTAAATTGGAAGGCACAAAACTAGACTCAGGAACGTGGATACATGCCATTGTGGGTCGATCATAACTCTTCATACAATATGAAAATACATGGTTCTTGGTGGTTGATGGATTTCACTCTGGATGCAGTTTCGACATAATAAGCAAATAAAATATTACTGTGTAATTTCATAATTATGTTGGTTGAAAACCTAGACCCACTAATTGTTTTGATCGTCATTACTGACATACAGAGGCTAACGTAACTTCCATAACCCTGAAATTGTGGTGTTAAATTATTACTTTGCGCCACCTGCTAAAACATTTTTCTGTTGGGATAAGGTCTCAGATCCTCCAAATTTAACCAGCTTCAAACATTTGAGTATTTATCAGATTGTGTTATGCGACTATAATGCCACTCTTTCATTTTCAGACAATTGACCTTTCGTAAAGCTCTAACCCTTATAAAGCCTATCCAATGAAAGCTTAGCAGCCCTAACTAACCACCATAACCTCGTTTATCCGATAGCAGCTGTGGAGTGTGTGTCTATGTATAGAAGTTATATGTATGAAAGTTAATTGAGTTGGCTAGATAGCTGTCTGTTTCAGTTTTCAGATGTTCTTTTTTGTGTGGCTAATGATAGCTATTTTATAAGATGAACATCCAACGTTGGCAAGCTAAATAGAGACATAATATATGCGACTTCACCAATACCTGACTAGGTACATGCTCGTAAATATAGGCTAATAAAATTCTTAAACCAAAACTTTATAGTTTTTTGAAGAAGCCGAAATAGCGGCTGTTTATCAAAATCAGCCAAGATTACAGGAACTATTTCACTACTGCGGCAAAGTCATAGACTAGTATGTACATAAGTAGACATAAATAAGTACTAGTAGACGTAAATAGTTTGTCATTTTTAAACAGACTTTTGTTTTTAAACAAATAATTTAATATGTAACCAATGTAAATTTGTTTTGTAAAAGCTCACGTTGCACCCATAGCTGTGCCAATGTCCATGATAGACAACCGCCCCACTAGCAACCTGCTTTTTCCTCTTTGGGTAACTACTTCTCATTCTAGGGTAGAGTAGGAGTAATCCTACTCATTACTCTTGTATGGGCCTGCAATGTATGAAATCATGGGTGGCTCAAAGACTAGATATTCTCCGATCCAATATTCATCTCCCTCAGCCCCAATATGTGGTGGAAGGATTCGAAGAGCCGAGAGGCACAGTTGGCGATTGGTCCAATCCTCCGATCCAATCTCGCTAACTTAACGCTCCCCATGTGAAGTTGCAGGATTCCTACCATTTCCTTTTGGCAAAGAGCTCCTCTCTTGTCACTGAGTTGTCGTTTATAAATGCCCTGTATCTAGCTACCTATGCTTTACGACATAATAATCTAAAATAAGTAATAATCTGATACATTTGTATTTTAAATAATTTTTTATTTTTTGGTGGAAATGGATGCATTATAATCTTGGTATATTGATAAATGAAAATATTTAGGAGACAAGTGAACTCTTTTGGGTTGCCTCTGATGCAATGCTGTGGTTACGTCATTGGATTTCCTTGTGTAAATGGACATTTGTTTTGTCCTTTTGAATATGTTTGTCCATAAGAATATGTTGGCATAATCAAAGTGTGAAGTGTTTTAATGTTTTAAAATGAAAACAATCTTGTTTTATGGTTCGCGTTGGATGAAACGCAATAAAACTGGACAGCACTGTGTCGGGGATAGTTAACTTGACAGGGAGCAAAAACCTTTTCTGAGTCTTTGTTTTCTTCACACGGGTTGCGAGTGGAAGTTTGTTATATGATAGAAAAATTATGGTATGATTATATATTTTATTTATATGATGGTTACACTCTGTGGAATTGAATCTTTATCAGTTATTTAATCAAACAAATGCTTTGCATTTTATCATTTTATTTTGTGTTTTTTAAAAACAAGACTTTAGTGAGTCATAACCGACAGGACCTGAATTCTCATCGGTGAAGCTGAAACTTATCTCCAATCCTTGACAGTTTTTCCATATTCATTTTTGCGATCAGGATATTTTTTATATTGTTAGATTTGTTAATTTTAGTTGTAGGCCTATTCATATAGTTTTGGCTATAGAAAAAGCTGATCAGTCCAGACCGTGGTAAAGTGTGTTTGTCCCGTTTACAAAATCTGTTTTCCTTTATTTATTGAAGATCTTTGAAGACGTAATGTTGGTATTACAGTCAATATACTGTACTGCTGGGCCGTCTCAGTAAGGGTTCAGAAGGTCTTACAGTGTTACTGAACTATTTGGTGTGGGTCATTCATAAATTAACATGCATACTTATCATAGCGAATATTTCCAATAATAGCCAGTATCTACTCAACTGGTATGATCAATAAATATTAATTTCTCAGCTGCCAACCTATTTAAACAGATGGCTACAATATGATTTTGAGAATAAAGTGTAAATGCATATATTTTCTTTAAAAAGTTTATCAAGAACTCTCATTTGCAGCAGCATGTGATTCAGGACTTGCTGAACTAAAGATAAGACCTGGCCATTGGTCAAATTAATATAGGAGTAAATATATTTGATGATGCTGAATCATGTATCTGTTAGGGGTTTGGGCCTAAATATCATATCACTGTGTTTTTCACATTCGGGACAAATGCTCGTCGGATATCTCATTCCTTAATTGTGGGCAATAATGTGAGTTTGGTCCCCCCTTTGCTGTTATATCAGCCTGAATTCTTTTGGGAAGGCTTTCCACTTGGTGGATCATTGCTGAAGGAACTTGCTTCCATTCAGCCACAGGAGCTGGGCACCGATTTAGGCCTGGCTAGCAGTCAGCATTCCAACTCATCCCAAAGGTGTTCGATGGGGTTGAGGTCAGGGCTCAGTGCTGGCCGGTCCACTCCAGTCTCGGCAAACCATTTCTGTCCTCGCTTTGTGGACGGGGTCGTTGTCATGCTAAAAACTGGAAAGGGCCTTCTCACAAAGTCGGAAACATCGTCTAGAATGTCATTGTATACTGTAGCGTGAAGATTTCCCTTCACTGGAACTCCTTCAGTACGGGCCATTCTGCTGCCAGTGTTTATCTATGGAGATTGCATGGCTGTGTGCTTGGTTTAATACACTGGTCTCTAACCGATGTGGCTGAAATTGCACCTACTTTATGCCGTGTGCTTGTACATTTATTTTTTTATGGGACACCTTTTATAAGGCCTATAATTTTTATGGTTAACAAATTGATTTAAATCTGTCTGTTAAACCCGAGAGGGTGAGATATGGGTCAAAAACTAAAATATGAACTTATTTAAAATTGTGAATACTTGCACAATAAATGAATACTCAAGTATCCAAAGTACTTCAGGGCAATAAAATATAAAAACTATAGTTTTCATTTGTTTTTCTCCACTCAACCTTTTTTTCATGTTAATCTTGCCACAAATCTAAATCCGTTCACTTCAAATAGGCTTAGTCCCATATGATTATGCCACAGTAGTTATATAGCTATAAACGTTGCTCATTATTTCAGCTTTATCTAAAAACAGGACTCAAAACTTTGTCTTTTAGGTTTCATGGGACAGTATTTCTGTCTATGTAGGCTACCTAGCCAGGTAGCGGTGTAGTAGTGTATTAAGGTTGGAAAAATAGGTATTTAAAAATATTTTTTTAAACTCTGATTTGCGAATACTAAAATAAAAAAACATGGCTAGCTAGCCAACTTAACGAAACTTACTCCCAGGGGTCGGGAGGGGAGATATAGTATGATTTGAACCAATCCGTTATAATACAGGTTGGAAATCTTGCTTATGGGTCAACAGCGAGGACAGACTGCACTTCTGATACCAAAAATCAATTGGGCGGAGCTCATGTTGGTTGCTTTATTTCCGTGGTTCCTAACCTTTTCAGTACCATGGCACATTTCAATGAGCATTCAATTCAGCGCACACCTACTGTTTTAGCTGAATCCGTTTCTGTGCATTCATTGAAATCTAGGGTCTTCAACAATTAACATTTTCAGAATCTGCTTATCTGTTTCTAACAACTCATGGCTCTAAATCTGTTCCACATGCAGCACTTGGCTCAGGCGTTTGTATGATTTCTGTCCCAGAATTTTACAGGAGTTTGCCTGAAATGACATTTTCAGAGGGGTGTGATTTACGCTCCTCCTGACATCCCTGAAAGATCTCATTTTAATACACCAATGATAGCTGATTTATTATTTGCATATCCCTCCTCCTACTTGAATATACGTGAATTGTATTGTATGAAGAAGCAAGCATTTGAACCATTTTAACGATTGTGCAATTCCTATACTTGAATATGAAGTGCCTGGCCCCTGATCAATTCACCCGTTACTGGATTACAAATGGGACATTGACATTTTGTTCTGGTTGGTATTTTATTTTAAAACATTAAATTATGTGGCACCAATTATGTTAAGAAATGTATATGTATGAAAAAGGAAAACCAGAAGTATGTAGCTTACGTAAGTATTAAACCCCTATGCTGTGTAAACTGGCAGCTTCCCCTGAAGAAATTTCCCTAACAAGGACACAATGACCTTATCATTGGCCTCCACCTGTGAAAAGTCTCTGCCTCGTCTTCTGGATAAAACCCCCACTGTTGTAAGACCATTGGCCAGGCTGTGAATCTAAAGGAAAATGGAGACCAAAGAGCGTTCTTCAGATGAAAGAAAGACCTAAAAAGCATTGATAAAGAAAAAGGCACAAAATGACATCAACCCGTACCATGTAAATGTTTATGAGGACCTGCTAAACATTAAGGTCTAGTTAACATTCTGTGATGCAGTATCAGTTTTAGGAATGAAAACTTTTGTTGCTGTTTTAAATAATAAAATTGCTCTTCCATGACGGTTTGTGAAACTGTAATTTTTTCCCCCTTGGCCCTGGCAATGACTTGCAGTGCCTGGCTGCAGGTCACACAACGTTTCAAAGCACGGCCTACCAAAGGATGGATATCAGACATTCTAGCTTGAAAGGGTGATTAAAATCTAGCTTTCCCATGGTAACTATCGTGAGATAGTACTTTTGTGGTGTCACATAGGGGGAGCGATGAGGTAGTCAAATAAGGGTAATTAAGCAGCACCAGGCCCATGTTGAGGCATGGGAAAAATTCTAAATGCATTCATTTCTTTTTGTATTAATCTTAGAAATATAAGGGTGTGATTTTTTTTATCTTTAATTTTGAGAGACCTTGGTAAATTTGAAGATTAAAATTGAAACTATTACGTTGCCCCTTTAAACTGTTAATACCGACAGTATACCATACATAACAGGACCTATTCAACTATTTCTGTGTTCACCCTGTGTGAATTCCTCTGGTTGTTAAGTTAGTTTGCTCGTTTTATATTTGAGGGACAAATATAAAAGTATAAATGTATGCATTCATTTTATTTTTTTTAAACTGTTTGTGTATACATGACTGTATTTTGTACGCTATGGGATGTCAACTTATAAGTTATAAGAATAAGTTGTAAGCTGCGTCGGTTCTGTTTGCCTCTACTGAATGTGTTTTGCCTTAATGTTACTAAAGGCATTGAAAAGATGTATTCGGAAGTGTGTATGTGAGAGTCTGAGTGCGACCTGTACAAGCTAGCATTGTGGATTCCTATGGACCTGTGCTCTGTGTGTGACTGGCTGTGAGTGCAGCCCAGCACGCTACACTTCCTGTTAAGATACTGCTGCCGTTGTCAACGCTGCAAACCGGTTGCACAGAAGCAACAGCAGTCAGGCTTCCTGTTGTGGTTAAGCCCAAAAAGAGAACCTATGAATCCTCTTTATTTTAGGATTGTAAAAATGTGATGTGACCACTCCTCCCTGGCCTACAGCCTGTTTGATTGGATGATGTGATTCCTGCAAGGCCAACGTTGTGGCTGTGCAGCAGTGTGTGTGTCTCGCTGACAGCAGACTCAGCATCAGTCTTCTGTTGTTCCAGCCTGTATTTCTACAGCGCTGGTTTTGGCGTGAAACAGTCGAGTGGCTGAGGCCAGAAGGTTAATGATGGCTACTGCCCGGACACATGAGTCCAGAAGTCCAGTATCAGGAAAACCCGGCTGAGATGTTACGTGGCCCGTTGTGTGGCCCGTTGTATCCCCACGTTGTTGCAGGTCTCGCAGCTCAGTTAGCAAGTGAGGCATTGTGGTATCTGCCGCCTAGGTGATGACTCAGTGATAATTAATCTCCCTTCTAATAAAGCCACTTAGTGACTCTAGCTCAGATGAAGAATGAACCTGAAAACTGGTCATGTCTGTGAACATCTCTCGTGACAATGGGACGGACGGAATTGGCGATTAAAACAAAACAAAAACAATTTCCTATGTTTTGTTTTATTTCTTTTTTTGTTCTGTACAGATACCTTGAGGATTAGTGGACAGTTTAACTCAGTGCTAACTAGTCTGGGCTTTGTGAGCATGGGTAAATTGACCCCATGTTGGTCTGGGTTTTTTATGGTGCATACAGCTCGGCTAGACACCGGCTACATAGTTTACATAGTTTCGCTCGACCAGCGCGGGAATGGGATGTGTGTAAGTTTTGGGGTAGTGCCGTGTTCTCCTTGAGTGGTGCAATGACTTAAGCGGTTATGTCTGGGCGTTGCTTGAACGCTGAGAGGTCACAACGAGGGGGTGTGACGGGGCGGGCGCAGTGGATGGGAAGGAAACTGCAGGCTTAGCTCACATCTATAACACCCGTTAATCACTTTAATCTGCCTATTTTGAGTGACGCCGGTTTAGAGAAGGGAGAGTTTCATTGCCCACCATGCAGACACTTGCCCCATTTACGTGTTAGATATTATTCTATTATCATTGGGAACACAGCGATATTCTGAATATGGATTTTAAGAGTGAATTATTACAGGAATTATAGGTTATGTAAACATGTTATTGAAATGCTGGCGTACGCCTACATCCCCACGTGACTGACACTACCGTAAATCATATTGGGTTAATGCTTTTTATTTGCAACCTCTTCTCTAAAATCCTGCTACTATTTTGAAACATTTTCCCTGGTTGGCTCCTTGATTAGCTTTATTTACAGAATTTTCCCTCCCTTTGCAGAACATGTACACAAACGTATGCACCGTAGATTTCTGTAACCCAAATTTGTTACCAACTAGGTTACACAACTTGTACCAAGTTTATGCTGCACAATTGACCCTTCACTAAGCCGCGCCCCGAATACGCAAGCTGGCCAATCACAGTGCAGTATAGGACTGGGTCTAACTGAGGTCCGACACTTCATGGCGCACGGCAAAAAGATTTGGTCAAACGCTGTTCCTGGTGCTCAATCCCTACCCGGAGAGGTTGAAAGGAGAAGTACGATTTCTTCCCTTTCCAAAAATTCGACAATATTTCTCTAGGGAGTACAGTTATAGACAGTGGCAGTGCCATACTAAGTCTGACAGGTACGACAGCTTGTCGGACTTAGCAACAGTAACTAAGGTGGGGTGGCTTGGCGAAGGGTCAATTTCCAGGTGCATCATGAGTGGGACAGGATCATGCACAGTTTTTTTTTTTTTGTTTTAACACATTTTTAATATTGTTACTATTTATTATAATTTTTTTTTTTTGGGGGGGGGGTCTGGTATTTTCCCATCTCAAAGGTGACAACCCATGAAACAGGATGTGAATACCAAGTACAGTATATGTATAATTTCTTCCAGAGTGTATAGAACATGATTTGGCTTATCAATACTTGGGTTTTACAATTTCAATGTGTGTAGCATGCTGACACCACACACCACAAGTCAGCTTTCATGTCCACGAGACGCAAGTACTAACCATTCATAACAATGTATACCACAACGTCTCCATCATGGGTACGCTGCAAAATTAAAATGAAAAGAAACAGATGTTATTTTTTTATTTTATTTGTTTGTTTTTTTTAAACCGAATATTAAAAGAATGTCACGGCAAATGTTAGGAATTTGATAAATTTCCATCCTAAATTTAAAAATAACCGGTGAATTACAGGATAGTAAGAAATATGCTTAAGGGTTTGTTGTTGGAATGAATGCTTCTAAAAGAATGCCCCAGCAATTAATCTTGAGTTGACTTATTTTTTTGTTAGCTCATTTTGGAGAGTCAAAACCGACAAACTTATTGTCATGCGCAACGTGTTAAATGAAAAGTCTGAATATCTCCACCTTCAGGCCACCTAGAGGGTTTTTGCCCGCGTTTTGGGCAACTAGAAGCAGAAGTTTTGGGAGAAATTTTACTCTCATTTGGCTTAGCCAACTACTGCAGTTTTACTGTTGTTTTGCAGCAGTCATTTTCTTTTCACAACAAACAACTGAAAGTTTAAATTTTTACCTTTTACTTAAGCACTGAACAGTGAAACTGAACAGTGAAATGGTAAAAAAAAAATTACCAAACTGTTTTGCAGAAATATCAGTCGAAAACCACAGTTAATTAAGCTAGGTTAATCAGATAAATGATGGTTTCTACAATATGTTGGTATACCTCTTGCCACATTTTGGAAACTACTGTAAACTGTCAATATCAGTCAGATACTGAAAAGCTATTGTTCTAAAAGCTGTTTGCTGCAGCATTTATCTTTACAAAATGGTGACTTAAATTTTCTGTGCACGCCCAGATGTGGAAGAGAAATACAGAGGCGCACTGGATCAGTTCTATCAATGCATCGCAGAGAATGGTATTGCCATCCACTGCTGGATCGCCGTATTGGCAAAGCCCAGCTTTTGCTGTGGCCCAGCTGAATTAGATGGATGTGTGTGTGTCAGTTAAATAATGCACATTCCTTAACCATTGATTGAGCTCTTTTTTTTGTTTCTAGCATAATGCAAGCTTTGCCTCGCGTGCTTTATAGTACTGTTTAATTCAGGGTGAGTTAAAGAATATGCCGTGAGTGGGAAGGTCCCCATTCCATTGCAACTGGTTTAAAGGATGCTTGTGTTAGGATATTGGTCCTAATTTCAGGAGGTTTTTTTTTTTGGTTGTGTGTATTTGTGTATGGTGCAAGTGTAGCTTTCTGACCATCGCTGGCCTGAAAGATGGCGTTTTGTGTGTGTGTGTGCTGTGCGAGTGTAGCTTTCTGACGACCGCTGGCGTGAAAGATGGCCGTGTGTGTGTGTGTGTGTGTGTGTGTGTGTGTGTGTGTGTGTGTGTGTGTGTGTGTGTGTGTGTGTGTGCGCTGTGCGAGTGTAGCTTTCTGATGACCGCTGGCGTGAAAGATGGCTGGCTGTCTGTGAGTGTAGCTTTCTGATGACCGCTGGCGTGAAAGATGGCTGTGTGTGTGTGTGTGCGCGTGCGTGCGTGCGCGCTGTGCGATTGTAGCTTTCTGATGACCGCTGGCGTGAAAGATGGCCGTGTGTGAAGTTTGGTCGTTAGTTTTACTGCATTAAGTTCTCTCGATTGACTTCCTGTTGCTGCAAACGATTCAAATTATCACACAACTGGATGCAGAAGGGGTACCCAAAAATGCACACCACTGCTAAAATATTTAATATAATTTGAATAGTTTAAACAGTATTTTTTTTAAAGTGTGTATATGTATGTGTATGTATATTTTGAATGTATATATATGTGAATGTATGAATGTGACATGCTCCACGGAGTTGATTTGTTGAGGAGGCGGAGACAGACTGTCTTTTGTGCTCTGTCAGAATAAAGGACCACTGGTGATCTTTTAGATCTGGAGCATGTGGGTTGGCTTGAGGCTCCATTGAGTGTCCTAGTGGGGGGAGGGAGACCTCTGCTCCTTTCTTTCTGCTCTCGAACCGAGAGGGCAGGAAATCTGGACATATGATAAGTAGGGCTTGCCCAGCCGTGCCAGGCTGGGGCTGGGGGAGAAAGATTGTGAGGGCACAGTTTGACCTCTGAGTGACCCAAGCGTGTACCCAGCTGAAATGTGAGTGTGTGTCATAGCAGGACTGCGCTGGTCTTTATTGTGCTCAGACTCTGTCCCATTTAAGGCCAGGTCTCTACGGTAAATTTTTCCCCCAGGGGCACAGTCCCTCCCTAATTGACTCAGCACGACGGTTGTCCAGCCCTGGAAAGTCCTTCAGACGTTCTTTGTTTAACCAGGCCCCAGCTTTTTAATTCCTACACATCGCTGCCACATTGTTGCCTTTTCAGTGTGAATTTTGATCCATTAAATTTTGTAGGCTTCTCTTCATCATGATCCAGTTGCGTTTTGCCCTGCCCAAAGGGGTTTTATCTGGTAAATTTGCAAAGATGCCACCTGTATACAGATGGGGAGGTGCATTTTCAGCGGCAGTTTCTTAAGAGGCACATCATCCTTTTTTTTTTTTTTTTTTTTTTTTTGTTAATGCCCAGAATGTTTTTATGTGGAAATTAGCCAGAGAAAATGCCATGTGCCAATCATCCAGCTTTACATGTGACTTGAATTCGCTGTAACAATTCCAGTAACAATATTACAGGTTTATAATGCCTTGCGCCACTATTTTATCAACGTGAATCTAGTTTGATAATCCTAGAAAAATCCTAAACAAATCCTTGTGTTCCTGGGCCAAGAGTGGTTTTATGCATTTACAGATTGGTTTGATAAGTGTTGTTAATTTAACTTAAATTAGGGTTTTTTTTTGTTTTGTTTTTGTAAAAACAAAAACTGTTTAATAAGTGCCTCTCCACTTTGTTTGGGGTCTTACTCACTAATTACTGTCACTGATGAACACACATCTGTTTTTTGTCAAATTAATTATGAAAATATTTTGAACAATACATATAATCTCGATGGTCTCACTAGCACTAGCCAATAAACTGGTTTTCCTGGTTCAAACTTTTCTTCGAAATATAACAAATGTTAAAAAAAAAATGTCCTTGCATGTCGTGTCAAGTAAGGACTCTGAATCAAGGAAGTATTTTATTTCATGTGTCATACCTTAAGTGTAGTATTATTTACCTTCGCCGTTGCTAAGGGAGGAACCTTTTGTTTTGGTTATGTGCGTCCCAGAGGGACCTAGTTAAGTGTATGCTCCCAATTAGCATTTAGCTGTGTTTTAGCAATCTCCATGTATTTAAGTTGGATGTAGTCTGCATGATCTGTGGATATAGCGAGGGCCACATTGCCCTTGTTTGTTTCGGTACAATGGGCAGTCATCTGGAAAATTCGGCGTGGAGCTCAACCAGGCCACAGCAATGCCAGCTGCCAGATGGGGCAGACAATACGGGAGTAATGAGTGATTTCCCATCAAGGGCTTCACGGTGGCCAGCCCTTGGTACGCTCTGCCTCTGACTACATTTTTGTGTTGGCCGTTTTGCGGAAGTGTGGTGGGTAATCAGTGTTCTGGATGGCAGGAGTGAACCCTGGAGGCTATCGGGCTGATGTACATATTAAAGTGCAAAAGCATTTATTGCATCTGTTGGCTTCTGTGAGTAAGCAGCATCTCATCCGGCTAAATGACTTTGAGAGAAGGCGTTATGGTTTTGATTATTGAAAAACTATTGAAGGTGGATACCATTTGTTGTAGCCTGCCACCCTGAAACCTCTTTTGCATGTGACGCTAAAGCTCTAAACCGTTTTACGTGACCAGATGCAGAAACAGTTTGTCATTTCCTCTGGTTCCTGCTCTTGGTTTAGACCTGGGTCCCTCCCAGTCACCATTGTTAACAGGTTTTTTTTGTTCCATCTTGTTCCTTGGTGGTTTCATTGAGTTGAAGGGACTGGGACTGAGTAACCATAGTTGTAACTAATGACAAATGTAACACCCACTGATTGGCCAGTAATACTGTTTATCTTTCAATGTTGGAAATCCCTGGTGGGATGGTTGATCATTGCGTTTGTCTTTCTCACGCAGTTAAATGAAAAAGATTAAGAAGAAATTACACAATAATATTTGGCACTGGTGTTATTACTAATGCACCACTACAACCCTATATGAAGACTGATTTTACTGTTTGTATTCTTTTAGAATTTTTAAAAATAGCTTTCTTTTAAAAAAAGAAAGGGGAGAATGGGTGGGTGTGGACCTCCCTCTTTCTTTCTGTTTCTAAAGGATCTCGCCCCTGCTGGCTTTAGGGCGAGCCGACATGTTGATGACTTCCTGTATGAGTTCAGTGTTCTTCTTTTTTTTTTTATTGCATCTGACTTCCTGCCAGACCCAAGCCGCTCACCTCATTGTTACCCCAGCACAGCTATTGTGGGGGAGTCCTCAACCAGGCCATAGTCAAGGTAAATGATAGAGTGAATGACGATACAGGAGAGCATTATGACCTACTGTTTCAAAGTAAGGAATTTATCTAGGTTTTAATACTTTGCTAATGCAATCTCCTGTCTGCTTCCCTGGGTGCTGATATGATTCAGTCCAAAGCAAAACATTTCCTGGTGTACTCTCCGAGTACGGGCGGTGAGGCAGGGACTTGGTTAGACACACACCCATTACACACCCACCTCTGACTGGTCCTGCTCTGACTGCCTCCCTTTGTTCTGTAATGCATTGTCCACGGTCACGATCAGTAAGAGCACGGGCAGAGTGAACGCGTGACGGCGATCTCATGCTCATTGGAAGAACCCTGGCATTTGCCCAGTGGGATACTATGTGAGAGTCTGGGCTATTATTCATTTAAAATACCTTAACCAGGTTACTAATGTATCTGAATATGCAGTCAAAATAAATTGGTGGCAAAAACCTATTGCCGGCTGGAATTGCCTAAACGATGGATGGGTGGGTGACGTACATTAATTAACATAGTCACATACCTCTCCAAGGCTAGCTTACTGTAACTTTAAGTAAACAGGATTTAATCAGACCCAAGCACTTCAGAATATCTTGCATGTGAATGGAAATGAGAATATGAGCGTGGGTTTCCCTTTTTGGAAGCATGTAATATTTCCTTAGACTATTCACTGTATTGGAAATATTGTTAGTGGTTCTTGGCAGGGCTGCTGGTGCCTAACAGATTTATTATTTTTAGACACATAATTTTTATAGGATTTAAACAGATTGAATAAAAGGGAGCCTATCACAGGTCACAAGGTTTTCCACACTCCATCCAGGACATTAAGTAGGTACAGACAAAGCACTGTGGCCACCAATTCCTGATACTTACACCATGGAACTTTTCTGCATCATTTGCGAGTTGGGATAGCTTTGTACAAAAAAGTAGAGATGTTTATTATCCATTAGTAGGTAATGTGAATTTGAACAACAGTACGATAAGAATAATAATACATGGTTGGTAACACAAGGATGACATTGGTATATTTAGAACGATATGCTTTGATTTAATATATTGTGATTCGATAATGACTTTTTGTTTTTTCTCTCAAAAACAAATGAGCTTTGAAATAATTACCATGTGACTATCATTGTATGCACTGAATTTACTACTCTGCAACTTATTATGCTATAGGTATATATAATAAGTGTGTGTATGTATATGATAGATGTTTTGTGTATATGCATATATTTATGTTTATACGGAAAGCATGCATTTATGTGTGTGTGTGTGTGTGTGTGCGCGCGCGCCCATGACACCCAATGCAGGGAGGGTCAAGGGTGGAATAACACCGAATAATTTAGCACAAGAGCTCAACCCTCACAATATGCTAATGTAATAATATCCTCACTCGGAGAACATGCAGCAGATGTTCAGTACTCTGCTTTATAGGGTTACATAGGATTTCTTTGAACGTGAGAATTGCCCAATCATTACCCTTTATGTGCAACATGTGTCAAGATATGTCCAGTTATATGTTGGTTAGTCTTGGTGTCTCTCTGCTAAATATGATTTCAGGACTTTGCCTGGGCCACTGTAGGACATTTTTGTTCTTGGAAACATTGTCCAGCGAATTTACTCTCAAGCTTTTAGCGGACTAAAGTGGATTCTCTTGCAGTATTTCCCTGTGTTTGGCTCCATCCAGTCTTCCTTCAGCTCTAAGAAGATTCCCAGTCCCTGCTGATGAGAAGGCCCACAGCATGATGCTACCCTTAGTGGTATGGGCAGTGTTCGGTTTGTGTTGAGCGCAGTTGGGTCCAGATCTCAGATAGAAGCCGTTGCTTAAAACGTACCATCTCCCCACCCTCCCATACGTCCGAGTGTTATGGAGAGCTCTTGATATGGTTAACTGGTGCACCATTACTCCACTCCAATCCACTTCTCTTTAGCTCCTATCTGATCGTTGTCTCCTTCAGTGGTGCGATGCCGCTGCTACTTCCTGATTATCGATCCAGCTGTGATTACTGGGATTTACATTCACTTTCCCAGTCTATCCCAGTTTGTATTCTCTCTAACTTCTTTAGAAATCTATTTGGTCCTCATTTTCCTTCAGATTTACAGCTTTACCAATATAGTGTTTGTGCAGTACCAATGAACAGTGTTTGAACAGTGGGGTTTTTTTACGGGAAATGTGACCGCAACTTTAATGGTTCACATGGAGGCTAATTGTAAGGTCATTGTGACGTTGTTAGGGAAGTTTAATCTGTCAACTGGGAGCTTCTGCAGCATAGGGGTTTTTCCTTATGTAAGCAACGTATATCTGTCATACAACTATTTCCCAACATGGAACCAATATAACCTTGCAATAATTGATTTTGAGTTTCAAGTGTTTCAAAATACAATATCAGACGAAACACAATTTCATTGTACCAGTTGTAATTCAGTACTATGAAAGAACTGATCAGGGGTCTGGATACATTTAAGTATGCTGACTTTTTGGTTGTTTGCATATACAGGTACCGGGCTAGTAAATATGGGGCAGGCAAAACTTCCGTTCTGCCCATGTTTTAAATGTAAAAAGGTTAAGTGTAAAATGTAAATGTTGATGCTTTGTTAGATTTTTTCTCGCTGTGAGACATGATGGTGGGACAGTTTCCACATGCATACCTGCGTTTTAACTCCCAGTTGCTCTCTCACCGTGTGGTCTGTGCAAAATTAATTGTCTGGACTATAGTTTCTGTATTTTTACTCCAAGCCATAAGACATCTTACTAACTGCATATCGTACACGTATATCAACATAAGCATGGGCTTTCAAATGTGCACACGCGGGCTTTTAACAGCGCATGTACCTACTAACACTAAATATTTCAGTCACCCACTTGCACCCAGTTACAGTATAGTCCAGGGAGTCTGAGGCGCATGGCGATTTTCTCCACATGGAGGCATTGCACATTGTTACGGTGGGATGGATAAGAGACCCTGAGATTAAAGCCGAGAGCAGTAATGTGGCTGAGCTGTGGTTCTGTCAGCCCGCAGGCATGGGAAACTGCTCCTCATCGCATGTCAGAGGCTGCCGTCAGCACACATTGTCCGAGTGGCTCTGAATCGTTGGACATGGTCTGCCCGTACAGACCGTACGGCAGACCGGCAGGCAGGTTTCCATCTGAGCGGGGCTCCATTAGCCCGGCCTCAGACTTCTGATTAGTAGATGCTTCAGTCTGACAAGCAAGTCTGGGTCAGGGTGTGTCCTACCTGCTGATTGTAGACGGCACATCTCTGATTTCTGCACAACGTGGCCGGTTAACTCTTCAGAAGCCCAGAAACGGTTCATAGATTCATCACACTGCAGTATTCAGTCGTCACTGTTCACCCCAATATTGAACTGCTAAAACTAGATACAGTTCATCACAGTTTATGATTGAATTCTTCTGTGTTTTAGATTTTTTTCCCTCGAACCCTGCCACCTATCAGGAAAAAAGTATTTTGAGAACTTTGAGAACATGGGTCTGACCTGGGGGTTGTAATGGAGCTTGGCTCTGAGAGGAACAGGAATGCAGCTTGGCTGGCTGTTAATGTCTCCTGCGTGAGCCCTGCTGTAGGTGTACAGGTGTGTATGATAAGTCTCCTGCACAGGTCCTGATATGGTTTGTTTGTTATTATGTATGAGTGCTGGTGGTTCTGTACAGGCGTGTATTAGAGGTCGACCCATATAGGATTTTTCCGATACCAACTGGGGAAGACAAGCCAATAGTTTTTAAAATGTATACTGAATGAAAAAACACCACTTATTAAAGTAAAATAATGCTGAACTTTATTACAAAAATAAACAGTACTGACTGAACCATGAAAATGTTTTGTACTTCATAAAATAAATATATAATATATGAACTATATTAATACATATTAAAGTAAATAAAAGATATGCATCCAAATTGAAGGTAAGTGTAACACTCCAAATAGCATAAATAAAAATAGATGGCCTACATCAATGAATTAAAAAAACTCTTCAAAAGACGCAACATAACAGGTCCTGTTAAAGAACTACAATGGATCAAAAGTATAACCTGATCCGTTTTCTGGCAGTGCTATTTTAGTATTCAAAGTTAAGAACGCTCTTTATTACCCTAAATCCAAGACAACGATCGCTTCACTTCTGGTGATGGGGTCTTTAATGTGAAACTAGTGCAAACTAATTAATTGGAATGTCTTAAACTTTTTTTTTTTTTTTTTTTTTTTTACCGCTTCTATAAGATTCAGTGATGTTTTTTGTTTGTTTTGCTCGTTTAAATTCTCCATGAGAAACTCGTCTCACACACACCGATCACTTGATGATTATCTAATCAAAATGACAAAATACATATTAATGTGAGGATAATAAAATGATTTCAAATCAGATGCGTTTCTGATTCGTTTATCCGTTTCTCTTGACTGCATGTAGATATTTTTAATATTTAAGTTTAAATATTCAACTTAGCTGGCTAAAGCATAAACGTGACTGGGTATAAACTAATGCAAATAGATGGTAATAAATTAACATTCATTTAAACATTTGGGTTGGACTTGCATGGTTTTTGTCACATTGTTCCTACCGCTTGAGGAAAGCTTTAATGTTAGTGTATGTTTAATGTTAAATGATTGTCCGCAAACAAACTGCAGTTCTCTATTAATGCAGCATCTAATCAAGAAATAAATGACTTTATAATATGACAACGATTACTGTTTACTGTTACTTAATGCTGCTTTAATGAACAAAACAAAATGATAGGTTATTTGTAAACTACAACAAGGATACTTTATGTATAAATCCTTCACATAATTTTCAAGCAAGAGCTCTATTTGATAGTTAGTATATTTAATCATGGATCAGCACACCACACTGGTGGGGGGTTGGGGGTGAATAATGAATAACGTGTTGTGGTTCAGGTCACTCAATGCCGTGAAGATGGTTATTAATATGGTAGTATCAGTTATTTGTAATCTATCCATATATTCTGAGTCACTGGTTTAGCAGTGTTGGCTTTATTTAATGCGGTTTTAATGGAAAAAAAAAAAACGATAGACACACAAGTAAGGATATTTTATATACAAATCATTTACAGATCTTTCAAGCAAGAGCTCTTCAGCTGCTCAAAGAGCGTATTAGCCTGTATCCTTCCTATGTAGAATATGGAAACCTTGTTAGGTTAGGGAGCAACATCGGTTCTGTGCTTGAACAAGGAAAGCCACAGTGTTTAGCTAAGTGAGCCTTTATTATGACACTAAGCTTGTGTTTCCAGGGCTGGGCTGCTGGTGTAGTACCCCAGACTCAATTGATTTTTTATTCAATTTATTTTCAGTCACTTTAACTTTCTATGATTACCATGGTTGTTTTTATGTATCTGTCTATTGTGAAGTTTTTTTTACTAATGAAACATGAGGTAGTGATTCCTTTGTCTGAACTTTCGTAAGTTTAAAAACGATAAAAAAATCAATTCTGTTGCCGTCACTACGGGCCATTTTCTGCCACTTGAAAACAAAAAGGGAACTATATTTTAGCTTGTGTTTGAGCTGTCTGTTTGAATATTGACAGCCATTTTAAATGGCAGGAAGGGTTCCCAAAGAGACTATTTCCAGATTTCCTACTTGCTTATCTTCATTCCGGATTGATCCTTGTAGGTGAGGTAATCAAGGCTTGGATATCAGTTTTGTCAGTGGGATTTATAACCCTGGTTTGTAGCACAGAGTCTTAGCAGCGCATTGTATTTGGTTAGGTCATCTAATGGCCA